>JAODAL010004676.1:0-153103 GCA_025379985.1 Phyllomedusa bahiana | reverse complement strand
GGGGATAGTAAATGGTCTGGATTTTTTTTTTCTGTGACTTTTATAACCTAAGGGTGTTGCCTAAGATGTAGAAAGTAAAATTTGACGGGTTTGTGGAGGGTTAATTTCAGCTTTCCACCCTTTTTGGGTTTTAAAAATGAAGGTGTTTTGTCTCTCCCATAAAATTTAATTTGGTCTCGCGAAAATAATCGATGCTCAAAAATCAAAAAAACCTTTCAATAGCGGGCCAAAAAAACAATCTTTCTCAAAAGGGCCAACGCAATCGCTAAAAACACTAATAAAACGAAGAGAAGTCAAAACTTCCCCCTCGGGGGGGGAGCAGAGTGCGCGCCAAAAATTTGGGAACACGAACTCCCCCCAACCAAAACAAAACGATTTTGCGGGGGCAGACCGGCGGGGGGAAACCCCGGAATAAAAAAAAAGGGGAGGTAGGGGGTGGTGGGAAAGGGTTTAACCCGGGGGCGGTGGGACGAAGTGTGAATCTTAAAAAAACCTACCCCGTAATAAACCCGGGATCACCGGTGTTACCCGAGGGGGGAATGGAAGGTCGGGGGATGAAACCCAATTGCCAAAATGGGCCCATGGAGTCCCTGGGCGTAGGCGGGGGTCGCAGCCCCCAAAGGGGGAACTGTGGGGGGGGAAACCTTTTTTCCGGTACAAGTTCCCACAGGCGTCCCAAGTCCCTAATTTTTTTTTTTACCCGGGCCCGGGCCACCAGTAAAACCCGAGAGATCAAGGGGAACGACTTGGGGGCCCCAGGATGTCCTCCCCATCAAAGAGAAATTTGTCCCCAATTCAGTTTTCCTGCGCAGGGGAAGGGCCAAAATTTAGGTTTTTTGGCCGGGGGGGTTTCGGGCCCGTGGGAAGGACAGGTGCTGTTTGGGTTCAGGCGTCCGGGGGTAAAATGTTTTTGGGGGCTGGGTCCTCCCCCAAGTGAGGGCAAAGCGCGAGAGAAAAGATCCGCCCTGATTTCCTTTCGGCTGGGGGGAAAATGGATCCGGAAGTTTAAATCTTGAAAAAAAAGAGCCAATCGTCCCTTGGGCCGAGGTTTTGAGGGCGGGGGCCGCCCCAGGAGATTATAAAAGGGTTTTTGTGGTCTATATACCTAAAAAGGGGGGACGAGTTCCCCAGGAGATCCCGCCACTCCCTGGGCCATCTTGATACCCGAGTAATTTCGGTCCCCAATAGCATAGTTCCTCTCAGCCCGAAAAGAAGGTTTTTGGGGGAAGCCCCCGGCAGGTTTGGGCTTTCCCTTGGGCCCCTTTTTGGAAAGGACAGCCCCGGCCCCAAAAAGAAGAGGCATCCACCCCCAGAGAGAAAGGTTTTCTCAGGGTCGGGCGTGCCCCAAAAATAGGTTGGGGAAGCAAAGGGGGACTTAAAATTTCTGGGGAAGGGCTTTTTCCCGGGCCGCTGGTGGCCAACTTTTGGAATTACCTTCTTCCTGGGGGGAGAGCCACAATAGGAGCCACCATGTAGAAAAGTGGGATATAAACTGCCGATAGTAATTGCAAAGCCCAAAAAAAGCGTTGTAGGGCTCAACCCAAACAGGTCTGGGCCATTGCGGGATAGCGTGGGCTTAGGGGGGGTCCTTTGCAGGAACGGCCCGGAAAACGTTTAAAACCGGGGAAAAGGGCAGACGGGATTGATGGAAAACCCATTTTCTCTAATTTGGGTGCGGCGGTTTCCCTGGGGAAGGCGTTGCAGGACTGGGCCCGCACCTGGATCGATGGGTCCGGGGGTTTCGGGGGAAAAACCCAGGTTTCCCCAGGAAAACCCGATGACACCCCTTGTAGACGGGGCCCCTGATTTTTTAATTTTAAAAACTCCTAAAAAGACCGCAGGACCCTTGCCCCAGACCGAAGGGGGCATTAAAAAATTTACTAAAAAGGTAAACCCCCGGGGGATTAAACGCCGTTTCCCCACTCATTTTCCCCCCCGGATCCGGATGAGGTTGTATGCCCCCGCGCAGGTCCAATTTGGAAAAAAAACCTTGGCCCCCTGTAGAGGGACCAAAGATTTTTCTGTAAGATGGAACCCGGTTCCCCCGATTTTTAAGGGTAATTTTGGTTCGGGGCCCCGGTGGGTAAAAGCAGGGAAAGGAGAGAACCACCCTTCTTCTGTACGAAAAAAAAAACCCAGTTTCCGGCGGGTGATGAGGATTTTTGCGTTTAAACCCCCCTTTTTGCAGGTTCTAGGGAAAAATGTCCGACAGGGGGCCTGAGCCCTCGGGTCTGGAAAACCCGGGTAAACTCTACCCCCCGGGGGGACTGGCCCCCGGGAAGGAGGTCAATGGGCCCAGTCTTTGGGCGATGAGGAAAGGGATTGGGCCTTTTTTTTTTTTCTTTTTTTTTTTTTTTTTTCGAAAAGGAAACTTTTTTCTTTTTTTTTTTTTTTTTTTTTTCCGCATAAAAAACCCCCCCCCAGGTTTTTCAGGGGGGAAAGCCCTTGGGGGAAACCCTGTAAAAACGGTGAGGAAAAAGGCCCGGCCCGGGCCGGGGAAACTGAGAACAGGACTTGGCATTGGAACCCCGGGGCAAAAACCCCCCCCCCGGTTTTCCGGTCGAGGGTCGGGGCAGGACCCGCAGTCACGGAAGACCCAAGGGGATCGTGAGGACGACCGGGGAAAGGACGTAAAAGGTGATTCCCCCCTTGTGAAACCCCCCCACGGGGAAAGGGCCCAAGGGCGGGGTCACGTCCCAAAAAGGGGCCCATAAGGAGCTCGAACTCATGGGGATTTCCCCGGGGGTTTCCCCAGAGGGGTCACCGGAAGGGGATAGGGGAAACACCGGGGTGGCGGGGAAAAAAATTTCCCCGGTGGATCCGGAGTTAGGAAGGGGGGCCCCAAAAAAAAACGAGTCCGGAACCAAGGGAAAACCTCCCCCCTCCTTTGAAAAAGGCGGGGAGAGGAAGTGTTCACACCTAGGGAGCCTCCCAAAATTTAACCTGGGTGCGGGCGTTTCCCTGCCCCCTTGGGCGAAGGGGGGCAACCTTTGCAAAAAGTGTTTCCGGGCGGCAAAGTAAAGGCCCAATTTTTTGCCCGACGGCGGGAAGCCCCTTTGGGAAACATTTTGTCCCCGGGTCCCCCTGAAATGGGTTTTTCACGGGTTGGGATCGGAAAGTGGCAATGTGGTCTTTGGAAACCACCCAGGCGAGGAAAAACGGCAAGGCCGGGCGGAGATCACTTTCCCTGGGTAGTTCCTCTAGCCGCCGGGGAAGGGGAACTTCAATCCAGTAGCTAGGGGGATCAGTTCGCTTAGGGGGGACGGGATCCCCTTAAACCGCAAGGGCGCCCTTTTAACTCTCCCGGCCCAAGCCTTTTTTGGAAATTTCCCACATGGCCGGCGTCGTTCAGGTCAGTTTAATCCAGGGCCCGAAAAAAAATGCTACCCGCCGACCGGGAGTCACCCGGCGAAGTTTTAGTAGAGCGGTCTCTGCAGAGGATGCCCGTTTCCGGTCTTCAAAGACACTGCGGAAATCTGGGGAGAAAAACCTGTAGGTCCGTCGTCACCGGATTTGCCCCGGTCCCCAAATGGGGGGGGCCCCGGTAGAAGCCTTCCCGGCAGAGACTGACCACAAAAGGGCCCCCTTCAATACTTTTAAATGGGGGTTTACCAGCCATTAACTCAATTTTGCAAAGGACATGGGGAAAAAAATCCCCTGCCCAGTTTTGGGTCCCCTTTTAAACTTGTCGGGGATGGTAAACCCCACCCAGTAGTGGGAATGGCGGAGGCGTCGCCAAGGAGGGGGGTGGCCCGGGTGTTGGTTTGGGAAAAAGGGTTCTGCAGCATGGGGGCAACTGGTTCAGGGTGCTGGCTTGTTGCGCAAGTTGTTGTGACTGCTGAGGGCCCCTTTTGCCGGAATCCGGGTTTACCCCGGGGGAAAGGAACCTTGGGGGATCCAAAAAGGGGGATGTTTCTGTAACGGGTGTGGGGAGGGGTCCGCTGGACCAAAACCGCAAGGGGTGTTTTGCCCCTTCGGGGGCGGAAACTAAGGGAGAACCTGGTTTTCCCGAGCCCGCCGCCAAAAACGGGGTGTCCCTTTCTGCGGGGAGACACCAAGGGGGCCCCCACTGGGGACTTTTCTTGGGGTGGCAGCCCGGGAGTGCGTGGTACAAAAGGGTGAGGAAAGTTGGCGAAGTCGGGGACAGGGAGAGGTCAGGGGAGGCGGCAAAGGGGTTTGTGGTTTTAGGGAAAAAGGAGCGAAAGGTTCGGTTCCCCGGGAAAGGGAGGGTACGAGGGAGAAGCGCTTCCTTTTAAAAGAAATAAGGCCCCTAAAGATCCGGGGAAAGGTGACCCGGGAAAGGAAGGAGGGTTTTTTAGGGGCACCTCCAGCCCTTTTACCAAAAATGGGGGTACGGGCCCCTTTTAAAACCCCGAAGAAGGCGCGCGCCCAAGGCGCGGGCATGGCATAACCCCCGGTCAAGGGGGACGGAGGACGGGGGGAGTGCCGACAGGGAAGGGGGAAGCCGGGGGCCCCCCCGGGACGGCAGGCGCCCCCGGGACCCCGGGGGAGGGGCTGCGGGCCACTCGTGAAAACCTGTCTATAAACAGGGTAGGTCCCCCAGTCAAACCGGGGGCTTCCCAAAACTCAAAATCAAACTGTATATAAATATAAACCCGGCTTCGGGTTTCTACCAAAGGTCTCTTCTTAGGGACTCTAACTCATTTTTACATCAGGAGCCCAGCTCCTGGCCTACACTGAAATATGATACCGAAAGGAAAATACACTATCCAGTCACGTGTACTTTACAGAGCAATAATCAGAGACATCAATTGGTAGCATTTAAAAGTTATATGCATATGATACGCACACCAGTACCAGACTACGCCCTGGAGGCACACCTGAATGCCTACAGGTCTCCCAAGAGAGGTGACAAACCACCAACAAATTCACTAGACTGTCCGAAAAGGATAAGTCTCAGATTTATCAAATCAGTGAACTTAACCTTTTTTGAATGGAGTTGATCAGGCTCCAAAATTCAGACAATCCAGGTTGCCGTTGACGGTAAGGCGTCGGCCCCCCCCACCACCACCACCAGATGGTCCTCAGGTCGCTTTGGGAGTCCGGCACCAAATGTCAAAATGATAAATCAGTGGTAGGGGTATCTTTTCTCTACTCCTTTATCCAATTAAATGTCTCCTCCGAATTGTATTATTATTACAGCTGTCGACAGCCGGAGCTCTAGAGATACAACCCTCACTTTCTGTCTGGGGCATAAATCTGATTTATTAACAGAATCACATGATTATTCTGTCATTGGCTAATTGGCTGTTGCTGAAACCCCATAGTCTACTGTATCTACGTAAGGTTGCTAGGAATTTCTTTGGTTTCTTGATATAACTTCCCGCTGAAGCAGACAGTGCATCTGTTCCAAGTAAAGCTGTGTGAAAGATATCTGATACTTCGATAAGGATGTATAGCAGTAAAAGCAGTTTAAACAAACTATCTGATGAGCTTAATAAGAATGTAATGGTAAAACAGATTTTGATGTTTTTTCCTTAAATTATCAACTTAACATTACTAGAGGGGGCGATGGTGGTGATATCACCACTCCCTAGACTGTGATTGGTCGATCGGTGCTGACCGAACAATCGCAGCCATGTCCGTCCCTTCAAAATACTGACACCACATTGCCGCTGCCATTCGATTACGACTGGTGGCAGATCGGTGTCTGTGCTGTCTGTGCCCCTGAATTGATGGTCCAGTGTCAAGAATTGGTGGTTCAGTGGTGCCTGATCATTGGTGGAGTGGTGCTCCACCATCTGCTGTTTGCGTTATAAGCATAGATAGTTGTCAATGCAGTCTAAGCACTAGTTAACCCTCTCCCAGTCTACTAATCAGTGATAAAACAGTGATTAGCATTTTTTTGGGATGCATGGATTTTTTTCTTAATACTTTTTTATTTATTTATTTATTTTTACAGGGTTGCGCCAATTGCTGCCCCTCAGCGACGGTCAGTGATGCCTCACTGATCAGCATCTGTTAATTTTTTTTGCGGGTGTAATGTGGAATTTTTTGTCTTTCATTTTTTTCGTGTGCTGATTAGTGATGTATGTCACCGATCAATATCCACCCTCAGTAGGTGACGCAAGGTTAATTAGTCCTGCTGCATCTGAGCGTCTAATAAATTAGCGTCTAATAAATTCTTATTCTGGGGGGGGGGGGCGTGTCTGGCTGCTGCCCAAGATGGCCGCATAACTCTGGAGCTCTGCTGGCCCTAGGAAAAGAGAAACAGGCAGCAGCCCTGATATTGCTGACAGTGGATGGCATCTACTTTATAGACACTCCAGCTACACCCGGGACTGAATAGCGGCTTGAATACACTGAACAGTGCACGGGGAGAGGAGGATCTGAGTTGTGGCCTGCTAGAGGAGAGGAGCAGCGCAGCTTCTGGCTCAGTAGAGCGCGGCGGAGTCAAAAGACCGCGAACATACAGGTTACAGCAGCAGAGTGAGAGAAGAGGGGAAACTCGGCGCGGTGGCTGCTCCAGACACCGCGAACACCCGCCGGAGTGGTAAGTGACCAGCCAGCTGGGAAGTAACAGGGAACCCTGTGTCTAAGCTCTGGATGGGAAAGTGGCAGTGAGCACGGTGGGACTGCCACCCTGAGGGACATAGCAGGCAACAGGGAGCCTGAGTGGGGACATTAACATCCAGCCTGATCCCAACAAGGACTGGGGGGTTGTATATATTACTGGGGACCCCTCTGACGGCTCCCTATACAGTGCCACTGGCTTACAGTGAGCACAACAAAGTCCCCACTGTGGGTGGAGCCCAGAAGCTCTGTATTCCCTCTGCATAACAGGGACGTTAAAACATCAGAAGTCACTGCTGACTCTAATATCATCCGGGGCCTACCTGCACTAAGCTGCACCCACCATCTGGCTCTCCTACAGACTAAAAATCTCTTCTGTACCTACAGGGTAACAGTATGCCACCTAAAACACAAAAAAACGCAGGATCACAGCGCAAAATCACAGAATATGTCTCTTAACAAATCTACACCGGGCCCTGTCCCTCAGGAAGAAGCAGCATGTTCTGCATCTTTATCAGTAAATACAAGAGCTTCTGAGGATTCTTGGTCACTCACCAGGGGCTTTCTTGCTGGAGAAGACAGGGGGAGACGCCGTCCACCTCTGGCGATATGAACTGGAAAGCTTACCTACAGTATCTCCCCACTAAAGAGGATTTCAAAAGCCTAATCATGGAGATTAAAGAAGCATTTAAAATGGAGAATGCCTCCCTCAAACAAGATCTGACACATAGTGGATAGAGTTGACAACCTGGAAGAGGCTCACAATGAGACTCGGCGATATATCTCACACCTGCATCTCACTTTCAATAACCAAGCTAAGACTCTGCCAACTCACGCCAATTAGAGGACCTTGATAACTGGGGAAGGAGGAATAATATCCAGATTAAAGGCCTACCTGAGTCTAAGTAGAAAGAAGATCTTCACTCTATCTTAAATGAGGTGTTTAATAAACTCCTGAGAGAACCCACCACTAATCATCTACAGCTCGACAGGGCGCATTGGGCATTATGGGCTAAAGACTCCTCTGGCAAGCCAAGGGACATGATCTGCTGTGTGCATAATTTCTCAATAAAAGAAAGAATTATGACCAAAGCTAAACTACAAAAAGAAGTGCTATATGGAGACACCCCGATTCAACTGTACCCTGATCTATCCTGGTTCACACTTCAAATAAGGCGTTGCTTGAGGCCGATCCTTATGCTCCTTAAGGACAATGGAATTACTTATCGGTGGGGATTCCCCTTTTCATTAACAGCTACAAAAAACGGCAGATCCTCATCTATCTGCACTCATGTGGACCGTCGATCTTTCTGTAAAGCTCTGGGACGGACAGCACTGGATATCCCGGACTAGGAATTGAAGACACCGGATCCAGCCCAGCCACCGATTTGGAGTCAGGCCCAAAGACGGCGAAAACATCCTACCACGCCTAAGTCCCCAAGAATACCTGCCGCCCCAGAGGGTCAAGGGTGATTTCTCAGGGACAGCTACTTGAATCCTCTAATATTGTTACAGTCCTGTTCTAGTTTTATTACTTCTGTTTTTTTTTTCATAGTTTCACTGTTATGCTATGTTTCTAAGATGTTTCAGTAGGTGTCTCGTGAAGGAGAGAATTTTTTTTACTCCTCTCCCTCCCCTATGTCCCCTCCCCCCCTTTTTTTTTCCTCTCCCTCTCTATTAGCCTATATATGGGCCATGCTTTGGGGTTGTCCCACTGTGGTTGCATCCAATGGTTTGCCCCGCTGAGGTTCGCCTATAGCACAGTTCTCTCCCATTTGTGGTGGTAGATATACCAATTTTGAGACAAAACTCCCCAAACTGTGAGCAGTCTTGATAATTTCAATAGTGATGCCCGTTCCTTGGGTATCGCTTTCCCATGTTCATATCGTATTCTTAGTTTTTGTTTGTTTTCTGTGTGCCAAGTTGTCGTGCTCCCCTTCCCTCGTTTGTGTGATGTGGAACCAATACATCCTAAGTACTATCTGGAAGTCACCCGGTGTACTTGAATCCCAGCCGTTAGGCCCCGATATGGAGTGTATTAGCTGGATGTACTTAAATTATACCTCTCATGGCTATGCTTATATCGCTCAATGTAAAGTCCTCAACTCCAATGTTAAAAGACACGCCGCTGTGTGTTCCATTGACATGCAATTCTTTTCAAGACGGAGCCGAGCTGCGCTTTTGAAACACGCAGCGGCGATCCCTCATCTGAACGCTGCTCCGTGTTTGGCATAGACAGCAGTGATAATCTCACTGCTAATTGTTTAGATCCATCTTGTGGACCGACAGTGTGGACCCCAAGACGGATCCTAAAAGCACTTGTAACACAGAGTGTAAGCTCCGTGTGAACAAGCCCTAAATGTTAAACGTTAAAAAAAAGTTTTAAAACTATAAAAAATAATAAATATTAAAAGTTTAAATCACCCTCTTATTGTCATTTTACAAATAAAAAAAAACACAATTGGTATCGCTGCATGTCTAAAAAGCCAATCTAATAAAATATAATATCACTTATCCCCTCCGGTAAGAACCTTAGAAGAAAAATATCTAAACTCCAAAATTGTGTGTTTTTTGTCATTTTGGGCCTTATGTATGAAAACTGCAGTAAGATTGGTCGCTCATAGCAACCAACCAGAACCCATAGTGACCAATCAGAGCCCATAGTGACCAATCAGAGCTCACAGCAACCAAGCAGAGCCCACAGCAACCAATCTGAGCCCATAGCAATCAATCAGAGCCCATAGCAACTAATCAGAGCCCATAGCGACCAGAGTTCCCCCTCCATTTTTTATACTGCTCTGAAAAAATAAGAGCTGAGCTCTGATTGGTTGCTATGGGCTCGGGTTGGTTTCTCTGGGCATATATATATATATGCCTCCCTGCTATTGGGGACTATATAAACTACATACAGGGGGCAATATATCTGTCTTCCTTCTGAGGTGGCCTATATACCTACCTACCAACCTATATACCTGGCTACCAACTAATGTACTCTATATACCTACCTAACAGTAGGCTACATACCTATCTAAAGAGGGATCCTATATACCTACCTACTGGGGGGTCTATACACCTCAGTATCTAATGGGCAGCCTATATAGGAACAATGACTCCCCATCCCTCAAGCAGGCACCCGGCTCTCCTGTCATAGAAAAGCAGATTTCTGTGGGGATGAGGTATCATCATGTTTTTCTGTATAAGCCCCATTAGTTAGGGAGGTACATACATAGACACCCCCAAGCCCAGTAGGTAGGTAAGTATACAGGTGCTGGAAGAAGTGATAATGGCGGCCTGGGCCGGATTGCGTACACCTGGTAGTCACATGTGGTGGTCATGTTTGGTCACCGTCTGGCAGGATTATTTGATCCCTATGTAGTAATATTATTGGGCCTTGGTATTATAGAGTTTTCTTTAGTAACAATCATATGTATGATATATTTGTTCCATATATAGGATTATTGTTTAGTAACTGTATGATGTGGTTTATAAGGTATGTTATCATACATAGATTGGTGCTTTTGAAAAAAAATTGTCAGTACTGACCCTCATTACATAGTGACTGCTGAGGTGATGGACAGGATCTATGTGGAATTAGTGATAAGAGCATACTTTTTTTTTCTCTTTAAAAATACATACTGCAGTTCCAATGTGGCATAAACAAATGCTGTATGAATGCAGCCCTTCCGTGCAAAATGTAACACAAAGGGCCCAGGCTCCGGATGTTTTAGGATCCTAGCAATGCCCCTGGCTAGAACTCTGTGTGGCATTGACCTGGTCTCTAATCTGAGCTGCTGTTAACCTGCGAAATCTGAGGCTGGTGACTTGGATGAACTTATCCTCCGCAGCAAAGGTCACTCTTGGTCTTCCTTTCCTGGGGCGGTCCTCATGTGAGCCAGTTTCTTTGTAGAGTTTGATGGTTTTTGCCACTGCACTTGGGGACACTTTCAAAGTTTCCCCAATTTTTCGGACTGACTGACCTTCATTTCTGAAAGTAATGATGGCCACTCATTTTTTCTTTACTTAGCAGCTTTTTTCTTGCCATAATAGAAATTCTAACAGTCCATTCAGTAGGAGTATCCACCTGACTTCTGAACAACACAACTGATGGTCCCAACCCCAATAAGTAGGCAAGAAATCCTACGTATTAAACCTGACAGGGCACACCTGTGAAGTGAAAACCATTTCAGATGACTACCTCTTGAAGCTTATCAAGAGAATGCCAAGAGTGTGCGAAGCAGTAATCAAAGCAAAAGGTGACTACTTTGAAGAACATAGAATATAAGACATATTTTCAGTTGTTTCACACTTTTTTGTAAAGTAAATAATTCCACATGTGTTAATTCATAGTTTTAATGCCTTCAGTGTGAATCTACAAGTCATGAAAATACAGAAAACTGTTGGAATGAGAAGGTGTGTCCAAACTTTTGGTCTGTACTGTAGTTGCAGTCCAACATCAACTGAGAGCTCTGGTATTAGACAAGACAGAACGCACCCCCTC
The DNA here is from genome assembly GCA_025379985.1 of Phyllomedusa bahiana. Taxonomy (NCBI): domain Eukaryota; kingdom Metazoa; phylum Chordata; class Amphibia; order Anura; family Hylidae; genus Phyllomedusa; species Phyllomedusa bahiana. The sequence goes on along the minus strand of JAODAL010004676.1, from coordinate 142,071 downwards.
CCCCTTGCAGCAGCTAAAAGCATGAATCCAGATATTAAAGGGGTAGTGGTGCACAATAGGTAGTTCAAACTCTCATTGTTTGCCAATGATATCCTCTTGTCCCTGACCTTACCACAAGTGACACTACCTAACCTGCATTCTTTGCTAAGGTAATTTGGAAGGTTGTCTGGATACAAAGTGAACAAAAAAACTGAAGCCCTCTCTATTAATATGCCAGACTCTCAACTGACCCACTTACAGGTCAACTTTCATTATAATTGCAAAAAGACTGCTTTAAAATACTTGGGGGTCCATTTGACTGACTCATATGCCAGACAGAACTATCCCAAACTATTTGCAGAAATTAGGAAATTATTAGATCAGTGGCACCACTTACCTCTGTCTTGGTTCGGTAGAATAGCCTCTATTAAGATGACGATCCTTCCCAAGCTACTCTATTTTTTTAAAGGGGTTTTATCATTTCATTAAATGGTCTTCAGAATAAGGGGACAGTGAAAACAAGCAACTTTGCAATTGGATGTCATTAACAAAGCTGTCTTGTATTCACAGTATTCCTTATCTTGTGTTTTTGTTTACACTGATATCCAGTCCTGGTCGAATCCCTCCGGATCCCTCCTCTTTGCATTTCACTAGCTGAGAGCTCATTTACATTCTGTACAGCCCCCCCCGGTCGAATTCACGGAGCTGTGTCTCTCACTCAGAGTAAGGGACCGTCACATTTTCACTTTATACAGGCAGAAGAAACAGAATTACACTGAAGGGCGTACACAATCAGGAAACAGCACAATTTGTATTGATCCCTGCCTGACTCAGAGTTAGGGGCCATAGCATTTTCTCTCTCCACACCCAGCAGAAACAGACTGCAACAGATTATACAATGAGAAAACATAACAGTTTTGTCCCGGTGCCTAACTCTCCTGCATAGAAGCGAGATTTGTGCCGTTCATAGAGCATCTCCAGCTGTGAGAGGAGAAGAGTTCAGTTGCTCAGTCTAGATTGAATGCAGCCTGTGGTTTGTATACAGCTCGTACAATATAAGACTGTAGGGAGTGACACAGTGACATGTGGACTCGGAGCGGGGGGGCTGAGTCTCGGGAGCAAGCATGCACAGGGAAGGGGGGATACTGTCACCAAGCTGGGAGGGGAAGAAACGCCCCTGAATTTCCAGAGTTGAGAAGCGGAGAGCAGTGTGAATCAGCCGAACTAAGGAAGCGATACATCCCCTTTAACCTCTACCCGTTCAGATTCCTATGTGGGAGCTTAAAGAGTACCTATCACCTCCAAACAAACACACAAAATATAATAGTAAATGAAATTATAAGACTTTTTTCCAATACATGTCATTAGCAATGCAGGGGGCTCATGTCATTATTACAGGGGAATAGATTTTGCTTTTACTTTCTTAGCAGAGCTCTGTATGTAGCAGGGATTCTTTCTGTTGAGCTATACCACCAGAGCAGGGAGAGCTGAGGACATAGCTGCTACATACAGTACAACAGGTGGCACAGCACACTGAGGACATAGTGTGACAGGGTTTATAGGCATCTACATTACTCTGCTGCTAGTGTTATACCCATCTCAGACATAGCAGCCCAGAGAAAATCAGTGTGCACATGATGTTGATGTAGACTTACAGGCACCCCCCTTCACAGTGGACTCTTCCCTCTCAGAGGCAGGAGATTGTATCAACTGTCATCCATTAAGCTGTCAGGTGCCGACTTGGCCCGACTTCAGAGCTGTCTTAAAGGGCAAGCGATTTATTAAAAACAGAATTACAGGTGAAATGCTTTGACTTCCCTAATGAAGCATATTTAAGGAAGTGTTTGTATTTTAGTCTCCTGTTATTTCATGAGGTTTCCCTGGAGGTGATAGGTACTCATTAAGGCAATGCAGGCAGCTATCATCCAGTTTATCTGGGCACGGAAGCGACATAGAGTTCCGAAGAGTGTCCTACTGGCACCAAAGTCAGTGGGGGGTTTGGGAGTTCCGGATACAATAAAATATTTCTGGGCAGCTCAGTTGCGAAGAATCCCGGGAGGGTGCTCTTTGATTGTGTACACAGTATGGGTGGAGATTGAACAACTATGGTTGGACCCATACATCCCAATTCACTGTTATCGAATACCTCTGAAGTGCATCTAGATAGGCAGTTTCTGGGCCCTATGACTCTTGAGAAATGTTTGGCGGACAGTTCCAAGTGCTTCTCAATGAGCTCTGATGCCTTGCCCATGACTTCTTTTCTGTTCCATTCTATTCTCCCAGAAAGCTTGTCGACCGCCAGTTTTAAACTACGGTTCGAGAAACGCCTTTTTAGAATGGCAGATATAGTAGATTTTCAGACTAGGAAACTACTATCTTTTGAAGCTATTAAATCTTCATTTGGCTTGTCGGACAAGGTGTACTACTCTTATCTTCAAATTGGTCATTTTATGCACTAGGTACTTCATACCGATAGGGTCTTGCCTCCCACTAATTTTGAACAACTATGTAAAACAGGTACGTCCACTAAAGGACACATCTCTGCCATTTACCAAACATTATGTGACCCTGACCCTGAGAATCCCCCTAGGCATAAGTACATGGACAGGTGGGATAGGCATGTGGGAATGGACATCCCTTTATCAGAGTTGAAGGTCATTTGGAGAACGGAATCTAAGACCTCTATATGGGCGCTTTGTAAGGAAAACCAATATAAGATATTGTACTTCTGGTACCACACCCCATCACTGATACACAAATTTAATCCTACAGTGTCTGATAATTGCTGGAGGTGTAGTGATGGGGATGCACATCTCTGTCACATTTACTGAGAGTGTGTGCGAATTTAGCCCTTCTGGAGGGAGGTGCGTAAAGTGATAGGTATACAAACTCCCTTGGACCTACATTTTTTTTTTTGTTAAATTTGATACCACAATCTGTGGGGAGAGTCGAGTCGCAACTGGTACTGCACATTCTTACTGCAGCTAGATGCCTAATTGCTAGGAGCTGGAAATCCTCCCCCCCCCCTCTAGTGATGATCTTTGTCAAAGAATACAAGATGTGTACAGAATGGAATATTTAACGGCACTCCTCATTAATCAGGTGGATAGGTTTATGACGATACGGGCTTTGTGGGATATGTACGCCATAACATCTGGTATTGCCTAAATGTTGATCTCCAGATATTAGTGTTATACTGAATGGTTCCCCCCTTCTTGTTTGTTCATTCTGTGTTCCCTATTGTATCTCGTGTCGTTTATGTCTAATGTCTATGGTTATTAGGTGTTTATTCTTGTTAATATGTGTTTTAGGTCAATATCATGAGGGTACTTATCTATCATTGAATAAAATAGTACTCAGGGATATGTTAAAAATTTGAGATGATGTCACGATTGCATGGACTGTCAACCCAGGAGCCCAGGGTTCTGGGTTCAATTTTGGACTCAAGCGATACAAGATAAATCTATATGAAGTGGATTATTACACCTGATTGCTTCTGTGTCAATGTTGATGTCATTGTTAACCTTGTTTTTACCTGGATACTACCTTTGTATTACATGGAGAATCTGAGAGTGTGCGCTGGATGATATTTTTTTTCAACTAAAAATACAATTATACGGAAATTCTTATTCTAGAATTCTTTTTTTTTCCTAAGTAAAAAAGAAGCTAGGGGTTAGGTGCATAGCTCTCTGGATAGGCAGGGCATTAGGTTAGTTATGTCCGTTTAGTGAAAAAAATTTTATGTCCGTTTAGTGAAAAAATATTTAGAGTGACATGTATGAACTTTGGTGCTGACAGTGTAGCTTTAAAACAGTGTAGAATGCGCCTGAATGTATGAACCTGTTCTTCTGCAGTTCATACATACAGGCCTATTGTAATTCCACTACAATAGCTCAGGCAGACCACCTTTAACTTGGTCTGGCTGTTTTAAAAGTTATGTGCCTAGTTTTGGCGTCAAACCTTCATAAATATGTTTAATGCTACATATGTTTTGTGGCACATCCCCAGAATGGCCCCACATCCTTGGCGCATCACAAAGTGTCAGGGCAGGCTCTGATCAGGGGCGTTGCTAGGGTCCCAAAACATCCGGGGCTCGGGCCCTTAAGTTTTTCTGAGTAGGGCTGGGTGCAAGCCACATTGTGAGCTGTGGATTTATTTTTACAGAGAAAAAACTTCTGTTCTTGTCACTAAATTTCTGCACATTCCACATAGATCCCGTCCATCTCCTCAGCAGTCACTGCACAATGAAAATTAAAGCTGACAAATTTGCATTTTCAAAACCTCTCACCTTTGTATGACAGTGTAATACCTTACAAATAAGTCAACAAATAATCCACCTATACATGGAGCAAATCTACCAGACGAATCATTGTTACTAAAAAAACCTCCTACAAAACCAAGACCCAAAACTATTACTACTTAAGGTTCGAAGAATTCTGCCAGAACCTGACCAAACGCGACCCCCACATGTGACATCAGTTGTACATATACCTAGGCCATACAGTGACCATTTAGTGGTAGATACTAGTTGTACGTAGGCTCAGCAGAAATATAAGTGATTACACTGCAGTTACATTTAGTGACTCACAGGAGGCGTCTCTGAATAGTTGTTCTCTTTCTATTCTTCTCCATCTGTCCCAGATGCCATGACGTCTTCTACCATCCACAACTCTTCACTGTAGAATGTACAAACAAACATCTTAGACTCCTCATTTTATCAGCACTTCTCTACAAATTCCTACCTTTATAGAAACTCCCCATCTATAGTGCCCCAAATGATAATAATTACCCCCATGTAGGTAAATATTTGCCCCCTGTAGCCAGGCAGTAGCCCACTGAAGCCAGGTTGTAGCCCCCTTTAGCCAAGTAGTTGCCCCCTCTGGCCAGGTTATTAGCCCCTCTAGCCAGGTTACTGCCCTCTGTAGCTAGGTTACTGCCCCGTTTAGGCAGTAATATGCCCCCTGTCGCCAGTAGTATGCCTCATTTAGCCAGGTTACTGTCCCCTTAGCCAGGTAATATGCCCCCCTTAGCCAGTAATATGCCCCCTTTAGCCAGTAATATGCCCCCATAGCCAGTAATATGCCCCCCATAGCCAGTAATATGCCCCCATAGCCAGTAATATGCCCCCCTCAGCCAGTAATATGCCCCCATAGCCATTAATATGCCCCCATAGCCAATAATAGCTTGACAAGCAAAATTCTTAGAATTAGAGACCAAGGATACAGGCAAAAAAACTTATTACCAGAGTTAGGAGGTACCTGTATACCCAACTTACCTTCCTGGAAATTACTCAGGTGTTCAGCGTTTCGTTGAGGTGACTTGGGTCTAGTCGGACAGTCTCTCAGAAAATGGTCGGATTTTCCGCAATAAAAGCAGAAGGCATTCTCCAGCCGATGTCTCCTCCTGATGGCGGCAGATGTAAAACCCAACACCATGGGTTCTTCTTCAGGAGTGGGTGATGAGGATAGAAGAGGAGAATTTTCAGAGAAAGTAACAGGAGGTTTTACAGAAAAATTTGACTTGAACGACAGTCGACCCCCCTTTTTTTCCCCTGCGTTCTCTTTTAAACCCCTTTCTGTAAAGTCAGGGCTGAGTATAAAGTCATTTAATGTCTCAGGGTTGGTGGCTGACCTAGCTCCTTTCCGCATCAGATAGCCTTGTCTGGGGGGGGGAGGGTTTTAAGGGGTGGTCAGCCACCCGGTCATGGTCCCATTGGCGGAACCGAGCAATAGTTTTCACGGGGGGCGGCCCTGCTGAAAGGATAAAGGTGAGTTTCCCCTGCCACCCCACACGATTGAGTTGTGTGACAGGGCCCTAAAGCCTGAAAAAATCTGCAATCAACTCCTTTGGGGCTTCGGGGGGGCTAGCTAAAGCCCAATCCTGGGGTGGCCCTGGGGGAGAGACCCCACAATCGCTACCTTTTCCGCCTCGTGGGGAAAAAAAATTGAAGCGGAAAAAAAAAGGGGTGACGGATTCCCTGAAAGTTCGGAACCTGTTGGGTTCCATCAAACGACCCGGGGTAAAAGCATCTTAGTTTTGTAACGGACGCTGGGTTTTTACAAAACAGGGGCAGGTATGGCCAGAAGGGGCGCAAGACTGGGTGCCGGGGGGGTATTTGGCATCCAGACGTTGCGAGTTTTGGTTAAAAGCCCCGCCTCCCGGGAAAAATGGGTTGTCAACGTCGGGGGTCGGTGACCGACAAGTCGGGTACTCATATTAAACCGCCGGGGGAAGTTGTTGGGTAAGGGCCCTGCTATAATGTAGGGACGGTGGGACACCACACAGACACGAAAAAGGGGGGGCCCCTGACTCTGATCCCACCCCCCTGTCCCTGCCTTTTGGGGAACCCGACCCCTTAATAGGCCGGGCCCCAAACCGGAAGATGATGGCTGCACTAATATAGGGGGACACAGCAGGGGTCCAAAGTCGGCAAAGTAGGGCAGCAGGTACAGAGACGGAGACAAAGAGGAAAACCGGGTCCAAGCCAAAGGTCAATACCGGTCGGGCGCGCGTAAAAATCCTAGGAAACAGAGAATAGTCGGAGAACAGCGGGTCAAATCAAAAAAAGGCAAAAGAAAAAGGAAGGGCAAACTACAAGCAAAATACCTCTAAGCGGGACGGGACTGGTGAAGGCCCCTTAAATAGGTGAGCAGCGGACACAGAACGAGGTGATTGGGGGAAAGAAAAAAAAAAACCGTAGGGAAACCAAGGCTGTAAATCAGGGGGAAACACGGTTAACTGAAAGGTGTGGAGGTTTCCCTGGCCCTGGGGTTGGCCAGGAATAAATTTACTACAGGGAAAGAAGGACTAGTTCACATGTAAATTAAGGGGAATACAAGGCATTACTTTAAAAACTGGTTTACTGTCCGGCCGTGGCCGGGCAAACCAGAAAAAAAAGAGGGGGGGGTGCCGTACAATCATGAAAAATAACAGTAAGATTTTGGTTGGGATTTGTGATCATTAATAACAGATCATCTGCATACGCTGTAAGTTTCAGTTCCTGATGGTTTTTGACAATTCCAGAAAATGAGGAGGTTTGAGTGATATAATGTTGTAGGGGATCTAGTGATAAATTAAATAGGAGATAGCAGACAGCCTTGTCTAATGCCTCTGAATAGGTCTATAATTTGGGAAGGTCGTCCATTCAAGAATATAGATGTTGTAGAATTCAGATGTAAAAGGTCCAGAACATCAGTAAAGGTTCAGCCAAATCTTCTTTTTGTCAGTGTGGCATCCAGGAACGGCCAGATACTTTGTCGAAGGCCTTTTCGGCATTGAGGCTTAACAGCATCGCCACCTCCAGGACAACTAAAATAGCCGCTGTTGCCACTCTGACATTTTAAGTGGAGTGTCTGTTGGCCACAAAACCCGATTGATATGGGTGTATTATGGAGGGGGGAGATCTTTGAAGTTATTATTAATTTTGGCTAATAATTTATAATCTTGATTCAGTATGAGATTGGTTTATATGAAGTAAGTAATAGGGGGTCTTTTTCAGGTTTAAGTAACAGGATTGTGGTGGAGTCAAAAAATGGACTCTACCAATCTGGAATGTAAATATATTTCATTATAAAGTTTTGCTATATATGGGCTGTGTAATTTAAGTATTTTGTCAAAATCGTCCGAAAAGCCATCTGGGCCAAGGGTCTGCCCTTTGTGGGAAAATAAAATTCACAAATTCCTCCCTGAAAAATTTCGTTTAAAGAAGCAAACGAGCCTCCTTGGATCGACTGGGCATACGGACTGTGTCTAAAAAGGCCGATACTTTTGGACTGTCAAATGGGGTAGCACTGTAGAAAGGTTTAAAGTAATTTGTAAACGCCGGTTAATTTCTTGGAGTCTCGAAGAATTAAAACCTGCTAAAATGGGGGATTTAAATTTCCAAAAAGAGGGGCCTAGACTTCCAGGGTTTTTAAAAGTTTGCCATGTCTGTTTCCCCATCTAAGAAACGGTTTTGGGCAGCCCCTTGTGTGCCCCATGGGGTTTGCCTTTTACAAAAGTATCCCGCATTTTCTGGGCTTCCCTATATTTTCCCTTGATGATTCTGAAGGTAACGCCACGTTTTGCGCTTCCCTAAGGGTAGTGTATAGTTCTTTAAATTTACTATTTATGCACCCTGGGTATCTGACCCATAGCATCTTTGGAAGCTGTCAGCGGGACTGAGAGGTATCACGTCATACATGGGTTAGAATTCCAGAATCCCCTAAACCATTCAGGTCCAGACTGCTATCTGGGGGAGCTTGATAATAGCGGCTTCATAGTATCCGGAGCCAAAGGGTTTCCCATCACATTGTGCCACTAGATGTCGCTGTGATGCTAGCTATAAATCTGTGTTTAAAAACAAATTTGTGTTAGGAAAGGGAATGAGAAAATGACAAGGTCCCCTTACATATATGTATGACTTTTGACAGTTGGTCTGTAAATATGTTGTAAATTGGGGTTTAGGGATTCCAAGATAACATGACCCTCCACTCTCCTTATCACTTAAGGGATAAGTTTGTTCTTGCACAAAAGCTTGAAGTTAGTTGTCGTGCCGCAACAGCTTTTAGCTAACGTCCCATTCCTATTACAAGAATTAATAATTTTGACGCCCCAACCCCCGGTATTTATACTCAGGAATTTAACTCGGGTCCCCTCACTCGCGTTTCCGAGGGAGTATGGACAAGTTTTATACAAAAAACCCAAAAGAGTTTTAGCGGTCATCAACGCAAGTTCAACTCCCCAAAACAACGCACACCCCAAGCCGGTGCCCAACAAACGCAGCGGGCACGCAATACCACATCAGGGAATCTGAAACAACTCAAGATGGCGTCATCACAACCAGGAAAAAAAAAATGTGGGCCAACTTACACCCTGACATGCACCGACCCTACAACAAGAGGCCGTGACACCAGTCACGGCTTTCCCTGAGCGGAGGTTACTAGCTTAATTCTACCAGCCTTTGGGAAAAAAGGGTTTGATGTTTACAAGCCTCAATAAACCGGGGGGCCCCTTTTCAGATCACGCTAAATTACAAAAAATTTCGGACTTAGAGTCCCCGAAAAAGTGTCAATAGAGAAAGCCTTAGGAGGTTTAGGGTCCACCCCAATAACCCTGGTCCATTTTAAAACCTTTCAGTCGGTTGAACAGGGAAAAAGACCAATTTGGGAGTGCTGAGTAGTTTTTCCCGGACCAGCTGGGCCTTATTCTGTTTGAGATCTGGGGAAAAGCTCTGAGTGGAACTCCCCGGGGACCCTCCCTTTTTAGAGAGTCCCCAAAAACTTGGGCCATAGAGAGCAGAGAGGGGAACCCCCAACCCAAAATAGCGCTTCCATAAATTTGGGCTTTTTTAAAGAAAAAATTCTTAAGGGTTATGGCAGAATGGGAGGGGGGTCCACGGAGAAAAGGGTCCTGATTTTCCAGACTTCTCCATCAGGTGGGCCCTTTTTAAAAGGGAAACCTTTTTTTAGGTCGCAAGCATTTACATGACCACAATGTCCGATTTCAAGTGGCTTATCCTGCGAAAGGGTACACGAGAATGGGCAGTTGGTCACATACGAAACGCCAGAAGAGGCAGCCAGGAACTCTTTGCCGGGGGTTGATTAAGAAGAAGCAGCACTGCTGACATACAGAGAGTCGGGTTGATACGCTAGGTTCTGTCTTTTGACATATGGAGTTTAGGTGCCTTGCACACACAAAGGGAGTGGAAAGTGTAACAGGTCTGACTAAGTTAAATTAATTAGAGGTTAATGGAATTCCTACATTGTCATGTTGGCGAATCTAATTATTCTGCTGTTATTGGTTATGTGTTTAAAATGGTTAAACTGTGGGTTTAATATGGGAGCGCGCTGTCCGGGTTCCCCTCCTTGCTGGGCATTACGGGTACCGTCCCCCCTGGATACTTCAGGTAAATCCGGGTGCTCGCTGGGACACTGGGGTCTGCCATTTTTTCGGATTGCTTCTATTGAAATGTCCCCCTTTTATCGATACAGGATGAGTAATGCTACAACACCGGAAGATATAGGGAGCCACCACCCTATATCGAATTTAATCTTATGGAATGTTGCAGGGCTTAACAAACCAGAGAAACTTAGGAAGGTCCTCTCACAGTTGAGGTAATTAAAGGCGGATTTAATCTGCCTCCAGGAGACTCTCTGGAAGACAGAGAGTTATATTCCGATACGAGCAGCATGGCGAGACCCACCGGTGGTAGCCACTTACAAAACTAAGTCGAGAGGTGTAGCAATATATTTCAGGAAGGGTCTTGTGCAGGAAGTGATAGACCAACACACTGATGAAGAGAGACGTTTTATATATCTTAGGGTGCAGATAGCTATATGGAGACACCCTGATTCAACTGTACCCTGATCTATCCTGGTTCACGCTTCAAAAAAGGCGTTGCTTGAGGCCGATCCTTATGCTCCTTAAGGACAATGGAATTACCTATCGGTGGGGATTCCCCTTTTCATTAACAGCTACAAAAAACGGCAGATCCTCATCTTCTGCTCTCATGTTGGACCTTCCTCCTTTCTGTTAAATCTCTGGGACTGAAGCACTGGAGTATCCAGGACTAGGAATTGAAAGACACCGGATCCAGCCTGCCACGATTTGGGAGTTCAGGCCCCTTAAGATCAGCGGAAAACATCTACACGCCTAAGTCCCCAAGAATACACTGCCGCCAGAGGGTCTAAGGGTGGATTCTAGAGATGGCCCCGACATTTCTCAAAATTCGGTTCTCGGTCACTTCGCGAATTTTCCGACAAAATTCGTTTCGGTCCGAATTTTACTCGGACGAAATCACGTTAAAAAACAGCTATTTCCAGGCTGCCCAGAGCCTGCAGGGTGGCTGTGTATCGTGTAATGTGCCATGCTTAAATATGCAGAGGGCGCTTGGTTTGGTCTTCATACACTGTTGTGTTTTGTATGACACGCAAATTGGACTGCCGCCCGCTCTTAGAATCGCTTCACATATAATATTTTCCCTGGGCATTAAAAGAGGGCAAAAACTGACCAAAAAACTCAAGCGGGATTGTAGGCCTGTAAAGTCATGCTAAGCGAAAGCTTGGAAAAAACAACTGAGAGCTCAGGTGGCACATTAGTGTAGAGTGTGGGAGGGTGACGGCGGCAGCCACAGCAGCATGAGGTCAGGCAGTGGCACAATTGACATTTCTGGAGGACGGCAACACAAAACAGTATTAGGCCACAGCGAGGGCACAATCACACTTGTGGAGGTCGCGGCCGGCAGCTGTATGTGGTTCAGGTCAGTGGCACAATGGCATTCTGGACGGTGCAAAACAGTTATTAGGCAACAGAGTGGCACAATCAAAGTGTGTGGAGGGCACGGCGGGCAGCAGTATGAGGTCAGCAGTGGCACAAGACCATTATGGAGGCTGGCAAAACAGTATTAGGCCAACAGAGTGGCAAAGCTTTACAGTGTGGATGGTTCACGGGCGGCAGCAAGTATGAGGTCAGACAGTGGCACAAGACATTATGGAGGCGGCAAAAACCAGTATTAGGCCACAGAGTGGCACAATTGATACAGTGGGGTGGTCACGGCGGCAGCAGTTTGAGTCAGACAGGTGGCACGAATGACATTATTGAGGCGGAAAAAAAAAAAAGGAATAAAACAGTTTTAGGGCACAGCGTGGCACAATCACACCAGTGTGGAGGTCACGGCGGAAGCAGTATGAGGTCAGACAGTGGCACAAAGGCATTGGGAGGTGGCAAAACAGTATTAGGCCACAGAGTGGCACAATGATACAGTGTGGAGGTCACGGCGGCAGCAGTATGAGGGTCAGACTGTGGACAATGAAAATTCTGGAGGTGGTCTAAAAACAGGAGTAGGCCACAGTTTTGTGGAGGGAACGGCAGCAGCCACAGCAGCAGCATGAGGGTCAGGACAGTGGCACAATGGACACAGTGTGGAGGGCACGAACAAGGAGTCCAGCAGCCAGCATGAGGTCAGGAGTGTGGCAAATGACATTCCTGAGGTGCAAAATAGATTAGGCCACCAGAGCGGCCAACAATGGATCTGAGAGGGAGGTCGGGGGGCGGCAGCAGCATGAGGTCAGGCAGTGGCACAATGACAGAGAGTGAGGTGATGACAGGGGGTGCAACAGCATGTGGTAGAGAGTGGCACATGACATTCTGAAGGTGGCAAAATAGTATTAGGCACTGAGCGGACAAGACTGAGAGCGCGAAGGTCACGGCGCAGCGATCATATGAGGGTCAGGCAGTTGGCACACATGACAGAGAGTGGAGATGATGACAGGAGCAACAGCTTGAAGTCAGAGGTGGCACAAGGACATTCTGCAGGTGGCAAACAAAATAGTATTAGGGCCCACAGAGCGGCACAATGACCTGGTGAGGAGGTCACGGCTGGCAGCAGGCATGAGGTCAGGCTGTGGCACAATGACAGAGAGTGGAGGTGAGACAGGAGCAACAGCATGAGAGTCAGTTGAGCAGAGGCACAATGACATTCTGCAGGTTGGCAAAAATAGTATTAGGCCACAGAGCGGCAAATGACTGAGAGCGGACGGTCACGGGCGGGCAGCAGCATGAGGTCAGGCAGTGGCAATCAATGAATGAGAGTGGTCGGTGATGACAGGAGCAACAGCGATGAGGTCAGAGAGTGGCCTCTTGACATTCTGGAGGTGGCAAAACAGTCAGGCCCGCGAGTGGGCACAATGACACAGTGTGGGATGTCACGGCAACGCATACAGCAGCTGCAGCATGAGCACATAGAGTGGCACAATGACAGAGTGTTGAGGTGGGTGGCCAATACCAGTCCCTGGTAAAGTCGGTGGTAGGCTGATGGAAGATTCTATCAGCAGATTGTGGCAATCATGCGTGGTGGCGGCATCAGATAGTGCTGAGGAGGTAGTTTGAACCAGGACTGACGCTCTAAGGCATTGGTGTGTGGAAATCCTGGCGAATCCAGCGCATGATTATCTTGACAAAGGTCAGTCGTTCAACATTTCCGTGGAAAAGAGGTTCTCCTTGGGGTAACGATGGCCCCCCCCGCGCACTGAACACCCGCTCTGAGCGCCACACTACTGCCGGGCCAGGACAGTTCTCCACTGCAAACTCGGCAAGTTTGCGGCCACACATCCAGTTTGGCATGCCCAGTTGTCACAGGCGGACTCTTCTAACTGGGGTGGCAGAGTGTGTCCAAGTAGGCCACAACGGTTGGTTCAGGTATGCTCCATGTCCTGCTGCTTGCTGCTGCTGCTGGGTGACTGGCCCTCCTCACTAGGCGGGTGAGGAAGCTGCTCATTAGTGACTCCAGGACTTAGGTTACTGATGATGGAGTGGTACTGCTTCTACCCCCCCACCTCTCCCCCAGCTAGGCGCGGCAAGTAGTACGTGTAGCGCTGGAGGAACCCCCCCCGGTCAGACCTGTCAGAGGCGGGACGAGGCCGCACATAGGCAGCGGCCAACTGACTACGGAGGATTCCTATAGTATTTGAGTTTGTCTTCCTCTCAATAGGCTGGGAAAAGGCTCTTTTTGGGTCGGTCGTAGAGAGGGTCCAATTGGGTGGAGAGCCAGAAGTCAGTCCCTCTGCCGGAGCTGACTATTCGGCTGTCTACAGCATGGCAAATAAGCATGCTGAGGGACATCTGCACAAGTGACTCGAGGGGCTCCCTGCCTCCTTTCCACTGTATACCCTGCCACGGTGCTTGGGAGTCATCTTGCTCGTCTTCCTCATCTCCATCCACTCTCCAGCTGCTCCCTGCTCCTCCTCTTTGTCACCTGGGTAGAAAATCCACTCATTTCACCAGGACTATGCTTTCTGCCTCCAATGTCCTCCTCCTCCTCCTCCATTCAGTCCCACGGACTAACTGTGGGCCACGAGATGTTGTCGCACATCTCCAGTCCCCTAGCCCAGACAGATTTGTCAGCTTTGTTCCAGGACATGATGCAGTGGAATGACGTTATTCATCCCGTAGTCCTGGCGATCTGACAATAACGTGGGCTCCTCGAATGGCCTCAACAACTAGGCAGGTGTCTCGCATGAGCTGCCACGGGCCTGAACATCAAGTTAAACAGGGGAGTTACTTCTGTCTGCCTGGGTTCATCAAAAAATCGTTAATGGCCCCTTTCTCTGTTCCTTTACAGTCGGTCCAATCATGTGCTGGGGCTGGAATTACAGCGGGTGGTTACATAGCATTTCTGAGTTTGTGTTATGCGGGGAGGCGTTCTGCGCTGCAAACTCGAGGTGGGTGTCCTGGCTTTGTACGAATGGATAAAGTGCGATGCACAGTTTCTGGCCATTTTCGAATGTTCTGTAGATCGGTGGAGACTTCAGGAACTTTTACAACAGATTGATCACGTTGCGCATGCAGGGGCGCATGGACCATACCTTCATCGTTTGCAGACGCGGACACATGTTCCTCCCATTGTCCGTCACCATGGTTCGATTTTGCAGTTGCAGCGGAAGATAAGCCCACACATCGATTTCTTGCTGCATGACGCGGAGCGTTCCTCCCCTGTGGTGGACTTTCGGTTCGCCGATGGGGCAAGCTAGGTGTAGAATATGCGTGACACCGCATGTTGCTTCACATGTGGTATGATGGGAGGCAGCTACTTGTGGATGGCTGAGATGGTGTGTGGTGGTGAGAGGAGGAGGAGGCGGACATTGGCGCAGGAGAGCAGTTTGACAACCGTGGAGGAGAAAGCGGCGTCTCTGTCCAAGGTTGTTGGTGTGCTGGGCAGGAAGAACATTCACCAGTGGGCCGTAAAGGACATTTGTACTGGCCTCTGACCGTAAGTTACGCTCAGACGTCCGCTCGTGCCTTTTGTACCTTGGAACCACCGATCAAGCTCAAGGATGGACCCACTTCTGTTCTAACATAATTTATGAAAGTGATTGGTACTGCCTTTTTGGAAAAGAAATTACGGCTTGGAAACCTTTTCTACCATCCTCAGGCTCCGGCACATGCCATTAGTTCTCTGAATGGTGCAGAGTCCTCCAGTTGGAAAGGGGGGAATGCAAGTCACCAACAACTTGGACAGGAAGCACGCGTCAGTGTGCACCTTAGGATGGTTGGTAGCCTTACTGTTGTCTCTTTACAATCGCTCTCTGAACGATGATTGGGCGCAATGAGTAGCGAGGAGAGGAGCTTCTGGCCGGGAGAGGATGTCAAGGAAAAAAAAAGCTTCCTTCTGAAGAGGGTGGTTGGAGCCTTGACTGGATGAAAAGGCATGCGTGCCCACATGGCCGCGCTGCTGCTGCAGCCGGGGAAGGGGATTGGACCACACATCTGAGGCACTGTTTCTCACAGGCCACCGGCTATGGGACGCTGCATGTGTTGACGCAGGGCGTGTGTGCAAACGTTAGCTCCCTGGCCACGCTTCACTTTCTGCCCACAGATTCTCTACATATACCCATATATCGGCTCCTCCGGTCGTCTTAGCAAAAGAACGTGCACACACGACCGAGGTAGCTGATTATACGCCAAAACGGCTCCGCCACTGAGTTGGAACTACTGCCGCGCTGCCTCGCTGAGACCCTTGTTGCCGCTACTGTCTTGGACCGCGAAGCGGGTTTTTCTACCAAGTAGCCGACTTGGCTCCCGACCTCAACACTGCTGCTACCTGCTGACTTCACGGCCTCACAACCCACTTGCTGGCTGCGAGCTGCCTGTCGCGCAAGCTGTGACGACCTTCTTCTCCTGACGATTGTGAAAGCCCTTGCTTCAACCGGGGCTTCGCCAAGTCGCGGGTCGGGCTTCATACATCATCTTTTTGTGTTTTCATCGTCACTAACTGTCCCTCAAAGGTCTTTGGTAAGCCGAAGGATGACCTATCACCACATGGACCTCCCATGCCACTCTCCACATTTCTATACTGTGCACGCTACTTGCAAGAAGCTGGGGATATTGGCCCCATTTCTTAGTGCCGACGTAGCTGTGACTGCCCTCATCAAATTGTTTCATCATCGCTATATAGTGGCGCTGAGCCCAAGACCACATAGTAGATCCATGGCTGAGGGGAAACTGGATGGGGGACAGAGGCGGGCTTGAGGACTGTTGGGGGACCGCTGACCGCTCCCGGGCCATGGCCAAACTAAGTGTTGTGTCTGAGGTTTCCCACCGACTCTTGGCTGGGGTTGTCAGATGTTCATATGGGAGGAGGAGGGATGGACCTATTCAACAATCAAGAAACCCTTGGGTTGCTGAACAAACACACGGCCAGCTAGATGACAGCGGCTGTTGTGGCCTCACCGAGTGACCCCTGCTCGCGACGTCCCCTAGCTGTGCTGCGACTGGGCCCGTTCAGAATGTTTGTGCCACTGCCACTCGCAGTTTGCAGAGCATGCCACCTCTTGTGACTGACCAAACTGATTGTTAGAACAAATGTACAGACACTGTTTTGATGAAAAGCTATCTGGTATATTCGAATAAACATATACTCCCTGTTTTTGACTCAAATGAACCCAGTAAAAACACAAACATTGGGAACCCTTGGATATAAATTGCGGCTCCACAAAATGGCCAGGAAAAATTTTACTTGTATGTGTGTTTACAAGCAATGTGTGGTTTTACGTAAATGTAAATAAGCGAACAACAGGCTTAATTAAACTTCGCTTGTGAATTATGCTACAAGAAAAAATGTATATATTTCGGTGTGAAAAAAAGCGGGTTTATTTTTGTCAGCACAGGCAGCAAAAAACAACGCTTAATTAAACCGCTGGATGTAAAATTGCGCAAGTAGAATTTGGAGACCGCACAAACTAGTAGCTTTTGTAGAAGTGTTTCCAAATTGCGTGTTTTCTATGGCCACACAAACAGAGATACAGTTGTAACTTAGCCTTTGCTTGTGGGAATTAGGGCTACCAAAAAAATAATTATATATATTTGGCGTTGGAAAAAGACGGTTTATTTATGTCAAGCACACGCAGCAAAAACAACGCTTAATAACCCATGGATTGTAAATTTGCGCCAAAGAATTGATGCCGGCATAAACTAGTAGCTTTTTTGTCTTACTTAGCGTGTTACATTGCGATTTTATACGCCACAACAACAAGGGATACAGTTGTAATTAGTCCTGTGCTTGTGAATTAGGCTACCAAAAAAATATAAATATATATATTTGCGTTGAAAAAAGACGGTTTATTTTTGTCCAGCACACCAGCAAACAACGCTTAAATTAATACACCTGGATGTATAATTGAGCAATGAATTGAAGCCGCTGGGAACTAGCGTTGATTTTTTTTGTTAGATGATGTTAGGGTTATTTGTGTTACATATTGCGTGTTTTCTACGGGCCATCCCACAAACTAAGTGATACAGTTGTAATTAGCCTTTGCTTGTGAATTAGGCTACCAAAAAAAAATATATATATTCTCGGCGTTGATAAATAAGACGGTTTATTTTTTGTCAGCACACCAGCAAAAAACAAACGATTAATAACCCCCTGGATGTAAATGGCGCAAAGGAATTGAGCCGCACAAAACTAGTAGCTTTGTAGAGTGTTATATGTTACAAATTGCGTGTTGTCTACGCCACACAACCAAGAGATCAGTTGTAAATTAGGCCTTTGCTTGTGAATTAGGCTTCCAAAAATATATCATATTTATTTTGGCTGTTGAAAAAGAAGGGTTTATTGTTGGTCAGCACACCAGGCAAAACAAGATTAATTACACCTGGATGTAGTAAAATTGCGCCAAAAGAATTGAGCCGCACAAACTAGTTAGCTTTGTAGGTGTTACAATTGCGTGTTTTTCTACGCCACACAACAAGAGAATTAAAAAACCCCAAAAAAAAAGGGTTTTTAATTAGCTTTGCTTGTGAATTAGGCTACCAAAAAAAAAAAAATTATATATATTTGGCGTTGAAAAATGACGGTTTATTTTTGTTCAGCACACAGCAAAAAACAAGGCTTAATTAAAACCCCTGGATGTAAATTGCGCCAATGAATTGAGCCGCAGAAACTAGTAGCTTTATGTAGCGTGGTTCCAACTTGCGTGTTTCTACGCCCACACACAAGGAGATTCAGTTGTAATTAGATTTGCTTGTGGATGGAATTAGTCTACCAAAAACAAAATATATATATGTGGCGTTGAAAAAAGACGGTTTATTTTTCGTTCTGCAACCAGCAAAACATCGCTTAATTAACACCTGGTATGTAAATTGCGCAAAAGAATAGAGCCGCCAAAAACTATTAGCTTTGTAGGTGTTACAATTGCGTGTTTTTCTTCGCCACAAAACTCAAGGAGATTACAGTTGTAATTAGCCTATGCTTGTGAAATTAGGTACCAAAAAAAATATATATATTTTGGCTGTTGAAAAAAGACGAGTTTATTTTGTCAGCACCAGCAAAACCATACGCATAATTAACCACTGGATGTACAAATTGCGCAAAGAAAGTGAGAAGCACAAACTAGTAGCTTTTGAGCGTGTTACATTGGTGTTTTCTACGCAACCAAAACAAGGAGATTACAGTTTGTAATTAGCCTTTGGCTGTGAATTAGGCTACACCAAAAAAAAAAAATTATATATTGGCGTTGAAAAAAGGGACGGTTTATTTTTGTCAGACACACAGCAAAAAACAACGCTTAATTAAACCCCTGGATGTAAATTGCGCATATGGAATTGAAGGCGCCACACACGGACTAGTTGCTTTGTTAGCGTGGTACAATTGCGTGTTTTCTACGCCAAACAAACAAGAGTTTTACAGTTGTTATTTAGCCTTTGCTTTGTGAAATTAGGCTACCAAAAAAAATCTATATTATATTTTTGGCGTTGAAAAAAGACGGTTAATTTTTGTCAGCACACCAGCAGAAAACAACGCTTAATTAACCCTGGATGTTAACATTGCGCCCAAAGGAATGCTAGCCGCACAAGACTAGTTGATTTTGTAGCGTTGTTACTATTGCGTGCTTTCTAATGCCACACAACAAGAGATACATGTAATTAGCCCTATTGCTTGTGGAATTAGGCTACCAAAAAAAAAAAATATATATTTGGCGTTGAAAAAGCGGTTTATTTTTGTAGACAACAGCAAAAACAAACGCTTAATTAACCCCCTGGATGTAAAATTGCGCCAAAGGAATTAGAGCCTCACAAAACTAGTAGCTTTGTAGCGTGGTTACAATTGCGTGTTTTCTACGCACACCAACAAGAGATTACAGTTGTAATTAGCCTTTGCTTGTGAATTAGGCTACCAAAAAAAAAAAATTATATTATTTGGCGGTTGAAAAAGACGGGTTTATTTTTTTTTCAGCAAACCAGAAAAACAACGCTTAATTAACCCCTGGATAGTAAAGTTGCGCCAAAGAATTGAGGCGCACAAACTAGTAGCTTTGTTTCGCATGTTTACAATTGAGTGTTTTTCTACGCCACCACAACAAGAGGAGTTACAGTTGTTTAATTTAGCCCTTGCTTGTGAAAATCATAGGCTAACCAAAAAAAAACATATATATATTTTGGCGTTGAAAAAAAAGACGGTTTTATTTTTTTGTCAGCACACCAGCAAAAAAAACAAACGCTTAATTAACCCCGGACTGTAAATTGCGCCAAAAGAAATTGAGCCCGCAAAAACTAGTTGCTTTGTGCGTGTTACAATTTGATGTTTTCTACGCCAACAACAAGAGATACAGTTGTAATTAGCCTTTGCTTGTGAATTAGTCTACCAAAAAAAAAATTATATATATTTGGCGTTGACAAAAAGACCGGTTTATTTTTGTCAGCACACCAGCAAAACAAACGCTTAATTAACACCGCTGGTGTAAAATTGCGCAAAGATCTTGGAGCCGCAAAAAACTAGTAGCTTCGTAGCGTGGTTACAATTGCGGTGTTTTTCTACGCCCCCACAACAACAAGAGATACAGTTGTAATTAGCCTTTGCTATGTGAATTCAGGCTACCAAAGAAAAAAATATATATATATTTGGCGTTGAAAAGGACGGTTTAATTTTTGTTCAGCTCACCAGGCAAAAAAACAAATAAACGCTTAATTATACCCCTGGATGTAAAATTGCGCCAAGACTTGAGACGCACAAACTAGTAGCTTTTTGTTAGCGTGTTACAATTGCGTGTTTTTACGACACACAAACAGAGATACAGTTGTAAATTAGCCTTTGCTTGTGAATTAGGCTACCAAAAAAAAAAAAATATATATTTGGCGTTGAAAAAAGACGGTTTATTTTTTTGTCCGACACCAGCAAAAAACAACGCATAATTAAACCCGCTGGATGTAAAATTGCGCCAGGGAATTGAGCCGCTCCAAAATAGGTAGCTTTGTAGCGTGTTCACCTTTTGGCGTCGTTAGTTTTCTACGCCACACAACAAGAGATTCAGTTGTAATTAAGCCTTTGCTTGTGAATTAGGATAACCTAAAAAAAACTATTATATATTTTGGCCGTTGAAAAAAAGAGGTATATTATTTGTCAGCACACCAGGCTAAACAACGCTTAATTAAACCCCTGGATGTAAAATTGCGCCAAAGAATTGAGCCCGCACACAAACTAGTAGCTTTGTAGCATGTTACCAAATTGCGGTGTTTTCTACGCCACACAACAAGAGATTTAAAGTTGTAATTAGCCTTTGCGTGTGGAATTACGGTACAAAAAAAAAAAATATATATTTGGCGTTGAAAAAGGTACGGATTTATTTTTGTCGCACAACCAGCAAAAACAACGGGCTTAATTAAACCCCTGGATGTAAATTGCGCCAAAGAATTGGAGCGCACTAAACTAGAGTAGCTTTGTAGGTGTTTAACAATTTGCGTGTAGAAGTCTGTATTCTACGCCCCACCACAAGGAGATAGCAGTTGTATTTAGCCTTTGCTTGTGAATGTAGGCTATCCAAAAGAAAAAAATAATATTAATTAGGCGATTGAAAAAATAAAGAAGGTTTATTTTTTGTCAGCCTCCACCAGCAAAACAACCGCTTAATTACACGCTGGATGTAAATTGCGCAATAGGAATTCAGCAGCCAAAAATGATGTTGGTATTTGTATTGTAAAAACGCTGGTTTCTTTACATGAACGTACAAACAGGAAACTGGGCTTAGATCCCACTTGGATATTTGAATGTATATGAGAGCTGCAAGTGGAAGCACATGGATTTTAGATCCAATACCCCAAAAAAATCAGAAATATAAAAATTTCAGAGAACAGTTCTCTGAGACAAGCTGAGGACACCACCACAAAAAAAATCGCTGTGTAAAAATCTGTTCTTTCAGAATGCGCTATCAAACGCAAGCAGCAACTTCCCTGTCAGTACAGTTGAGAGGAGTGTGAGCTGCCCAGCGGCGCGCTCGGTTCTTATATCAGTGCAGGTGTACGTCACAGATCGCCGGTCTATGATGGCTTCATCTTGCAATGTCATGCACGGATATGCCTCTTTCTTCCTTCCCAGAGGTGCTTAAGTGCCCCATGTAGCGCCATGTGCTCAGCACCCCCCAATCTCCACTTTATCAATCAAAAGTATAACAACTTCGTTGCACCCGAAGTACCCCAATAGTACCACACTCGACTTCGTTCACGAACCTGAAGTTTTCCTGAAATTCTAAACGAATTCCTAATTCGTTAGAATCAATTCGCCCATCTCTAGTTGTAATGCTAAAATGGAAGTATCAGGTTTAGTTAGGTTAGTAAATAGTGGAAATGCAATCTTGCATTTTTTCAACAGAAAAGAGCATGATGTTACAGTGTTAGTATTTGTAGGTTATATAATTGTGTGTGATTACAGTAAAGATGTACTGAAAGACAACCTGCTGATGGCTCTTTCATGTGCATGAGGCTAAATTTTGTACTTATGACATCACAGAATGTTAAAAAAAATTTAAGTTAAATAAAAGAACAAAATAGTACAAAACATATTTTCAGCATGTTGAGCCATAAGGAAAGCTCTCTTTTGTGTGCTGATTTCAACTCCACCTGTTAGATACATTTAGAACATGAATACATAGCGCCCTACACAATGGTGCAATGCTTTCTCTATACATAAATACAATACCTTTTATCTAAAACCAAATCACTGTGTTTACTTTTTAATATCTGTAGTTTATCTAGCTATCATTACAGTGTAAGGAGAGTTGCACAGTGTTTTTTGGTTTGAAGCCTTAGCATGGCCAGCTGTTTCAATATTCTTAAATAGAAAACCTTCCCTTAATCAAAACATCCCTCTATTGCCACATACATGGTTGATAGCGGTTATAAATTCTAAGTCCTTTGGTTGGATAGGCAGGGCCTTCACCTGGAGGGTTTCGAGAAAATCCTAAGTAGACTAAAACATAAATGGCTTTTATTTGTGGCACATCTTCGTTTGCAATATGCTAAATTGTTAAAAGAAGGAAAATATGTTTAAAAAAATCAGATAGCTTAGCTGTACTCAAAACTTGGAAATTTTGGGGGCCGTTCTCCAGACATCTATGGATTGCCCAATTGATGTGCCATAAATGTCTGAGATGGAAAAACCTCTTTAAAAGATCTTCTATTAATGTATTGTAGGCCACAGGTGGGGCAGGGAAAGAATGGCTTTCTATTTCATCATGGTTTTTAACTTCACCTCACCTCCTGAGGACACCAGAGAAATTTTAATTTGTACTCACCAGGAACATAGCTAAAGAGTCATAGGGTCATAGGCCATAGTGAGAAAATATTGCTTGGCCCCTCTACCCCTGAAAAATGGCATTGAACCACTACTTTTTATTAATATGTAGGCAAGACGGAATATTAATTTGAAATGAGGCCAGCCTCATACTTGTCCCCATAGCACCAGAGCTATCTGGGATCTACTCCTCTGCATTTACAATATAGTGTTAGCCTGAAAACTCAAAGTGAAGAGGATCGGATCCTGGGGCAGGTGCATTGCTAAGCTCCTAAAACATCTGGGACACCACTCTGTATTATATTGTGCTCAACATGGTTGGGTTCACACAGCATTTTCCCCAACACATTGTTAACCGTGGCACATAGCATTTCAGCTAAGAAAAAACGTGTTCTTGTCATTTTTTTTTATTATTTTATTTCCACATAGATACTGTCTACACTTAAAGGGGTTTTGCCATGATGTAATGTTGACGTCGGATCCTCCAAAATGGGTATTTAATCACTTTTATAAATATATGTGATTACAAAAAGTGAAGCCTGAGAGAGCTACAGACTGCCTTACCTGCCCTTAGTTACTTAAAGGAGTTGTCTCACTATAGGTTTTCAGCCTACCTCAGTGTGTCTGGTACCATAGGATTTTTGAATTCAGGGGCGTGCTTCTTGTCTGCCTCTTCTCCTCCCCCTTCTCCCCTCCCCTCTGCACACAGACAGCTCTCCTCCTCAGACTGCAGTAACTTCTAGACAGCAGGGGGTGGGCGAGGGGGTTTGCTGCTAGAGTTAACCCTTGTGTGCCTGCCTAGATCTGCTGCCAGCTGCTCACTGCTGGATCAGCTGCACTGGGCTGCTGCCGTGGCCGAGCTCTTGCTGCTCCTCTCCACATAGTCAGGAGACAGCAGGGAGAGGGATGATCTATGAGTGGCTATGGAGCCAGAGGTCTGTGCAGCTGTGTATGCTAATAGCAGTGCCGGGGGGGCTGTAAAGGTTTCTATACCACCTGCTTAGCATACACATCTCCATGGACATCTCAAGCAACAACAAGCACAAACACTGTCTTCCCATCAGAACAGACACAGGTCAGCTGTGAAGAGAGTTACTATCATCACAATGTGTCACTAATACAGCAGAGCAGGGAGGGATATGAACCATTCACATGCCCCCCTGATCTGTTCTGTTAGTATAGTCAAAGCTCCACAGACACATCATGATTATAGTAACACACTTCACTGCTGTCACATCGTACTGACCACAGATCAGCCTCACCTCTGCTCTCCTCAATCTGTGTAGAGAGCTGGGGGGGAGCAGGCACACACAGGGTTAATCCAGGCAGCACAGCTACACAGACACAGAAGCAGGAGTAGAGCCCCCTCCTTCCCTCCCCTACAGAAGCATCACAAGTGGCCTCATACTGTGCGGGAGGGGCTCTGTGCCCTGACCTGTATTGAGAAGCTGATGAGTCACCAGCATTGGCAGCCAGTGAGATAAAAATCAACAGGTCGATGGCTATAATGATTTGAGGAGCTGATGCACTCCTACTACCATGGATAACTAAAAATCAGTAGGACATTTGTAATGAACATATATTGCAAAGCTGCTTGTTTTTTAAAGATCTTTTAATTAAAACCCAATAATTGTAGCGAGACAACCCCTTTAAAAGCTTGCATTACATACGACCAGGCAGAGTGACAGGAGCTGCTGGCTGGGCTTGCGCAGAGCACACTTCTTATTTGATGAAAGGGAGCATGAAGAAGCTTTCAAGGGGCTGGGGAGAAATTTGTTGTCTTTTGTATACAGAATCCACTAGTTGTAGTGTGATTATCTGAGTAGATACCTGCTTTATCTGATGATAGGGAACATGAACGAGCTTTCAAGAGGCTGTGGAGAAAGGTGTTGACTTTTGTATACAGAATCCACTAGTTGTAGTGTGATTATTTGAGTGAACATTGCACACAATCCCTTATTCATGGCTCTGTGCTCTGGCAGTCTCTCTCACTCAGCTCAGCGTGGCTTGTTTACTTTTGCTTCTTAGCAGATAAGGCACTTCCTGGCAAAACCCCTTTAATAATTAAAATCAGCACTAAATATATCTGCCTTTTCAAAGGAACTCATCAGTGTATGATAGTGTAATACCTCTGAATAATATCCTTACATATAGAGCAAATATCTCATTATACACACTACCACCATACTGTTACTACTGTTATATGAAGACTATAAATTCCAATAATACCACTACATTAAGACCAAATAATACCACCAGACCATGACCATATGTCTTTAGTCTGTTTGTCTTCAGCAAACTGTTTGCGGGCTTTCTTGTGCTCCATCTTTAGAAAAGGTTTCTTTCTGGGACAGCAGTCATGCAGACCAATTTGATGCAGTGTGCGACTTATGGTCTGAGCGCTGACAGGCTGCCTCTCCATCCCTTTAATCTCTTCAGAAATGCTGACAGAACTCATATCTCTATTTTGAAAAGACAGTCTCTGGGTATAAGGCTGAGCATGTGCACTCAACTTCTTTGGTGGACCATGGTGAGGCCTGTTCTGAGGGGAACCTGTCTTGTTAAAGCGCTGTATGCTCTTGGCCACTGTGGTGTAGCTCAGTTTAAGAGTATTGGCAATCTTCTTATAGCCGTGGCTATCTTTTTGTAGAGCAGCAATTCTTTTCTCCAGATCTTCAGACAGGTCTTTGCCATGAGGTGCCATGTTGAACTTCCAGCGATAACACCAAATTTAACAAACCCATTTAACTCCCCATCCATGCCTGAGACCTTGTCAAATTAATAAGTCACATAAAACCTTGGAGGGAAAATGACAAATTGGGCACACTTTATCCATTTTCACTTAGGGGTGTACCCACTTTTGTGGCCAGTGGTTTAGACATTGATGGCTGTGTGTTCAGCAAACCAAATATACACTGTTGTACAAGCTATACACTTAGTACTTTACATTGTATCAAAGTGTCATATCTTCCATGTTGTCGCATGAAAAAAACATAATACATACAATATTTACAAAAATATGAGAGGCATACTCACTTCCATGGGATGATAGTATATTTATATCTATCTATCTATCTATCTATCTATCTATCTATCTATCTATCTATCTATCTATCTATCTATCTATCTATCCTCTAGTCTACCTTTTGGGCTGGAGGTGTTGACACTGGAGGAAGCCAGTGTCTGCTACATTATTGCACAAGGTGCTAGTGAGGGAACTACACCTCTGTCTAGTAAGCGCTCAGACGAGCAGGAGTTTGTTTCTGTTTACCGTTTTGCTGTGCGTGTGTTGCCATGTGTTTTTTGTTCTTCTGTACAATAAATCTACGGATCCAGGAACCGATTGCACCTTAATACTGCCTCTGTCTCGTTGCCTGAAGGACTTTTGCAGTTATCCCAGAGCTGTGTGAGCTCACATATGGTGGAGGATGCAAAGGGCATTTTAAAGAGACGCTTCTCTTAAAGAGACAGGCAGCGAAAGTGGTTCCAGCATATGTCTTGGATTAAAGCGGCAATTGGGCAACAAGCGGAGACATCCAAATGGACGAGCTGGTGAAGCAATTGATCCAGGCTAATACCAACCTCCAGCTGATGGCGGCAAGCCAGCAAAAGGCCCACGAGGATACCATCCGGCCCAGGCAGAAACCAATCGCCTGTTGATTGAGACGCACCAGGCAGCCATGAAAGAGCAGCAACAGATGAACCAGGCTCTACAGTAGCAGCTCCAGGTCCTAACTACACGGCCAGAGGGGTCAGCAGGTGGGCAATTCGCGCCCCGTCAAGCGGTGCTACAAGCCCTGCGCAAGGTGGCCCAAGACGGCGACCTGGAAGCGTATCTCAGCACCTTTGAGAGGAAAGCAGCTCCCAGTGCACCAGTGGGTCGATGTCCTGGCCCCCTATCTTACCGGCGAACCACAAAAGGCCTATTTCAACCTGAGGGTTGAAGACGCCAAGGACTACACCAGGCTGAAAGGAGAGATCCTAGCCGACAGGGGGTTACTCTGGTAGTCCGGGCCCAGAGAGTTTACACCTGGGAGTTCGATCCAGCAAAGCCAGTTCGGTCACAAATGTATGACCTTTTCCACCTCACCAGCAAGTGGCTTCAACCCGAGTGTCTTACAGCTGCCCAGGTGACAGAGCAGGTTGTCTGTGACCGATTTGTATGTGCCCTACCAGTGATAATCCAACGGTGTGTGGGGTACACGGACCCCAAAGGTCTGGATGACCTTGTCTCCATTGTGGAATGGTACAGCGCCACTGAGGAGTTCCTCCAAGGTCTGCATCCACCAATGCCAGCCCGGGGTAAGACTGTCCCTATCCCAAAAGGGGAACATAAAGTTCCTGAGGGAAGGGGATCATGGCTGGGTGAAAAGGGGGGAAGGTTGCCAACCCCAAAGAGGGACATTTTGCCCAGAGCCCGGGGGCCCCATTATCTGATGGCGATGTAATGAACTCGGACACATCGCAACACGTTATTCAACTTGGGGGAAACCCATGGACTGTGGTGTGAGGCGTACGTCGCTATTTGCATGGCCATCATATACCATGCATAATGAGACTGACGGGGATCGGCGGGTATGTACCGTCAAAATAAATGGACACGGGATCCAAGCTCTCATGGACTCCGGGAGCTTTGTGACCCTGGTACAGGCCAGGCTGGTGGGCTCAGACCAACTCCGATTCCGCCGTATAGGGGTGGTCTGTATCAACGGTGACACCAGAGACTACCCAACCGCCATACTCACCCTTGAGACTCCCTGCGGGGCAGTATGACATTAGGTGGCCATCATCGTGAGCCTATCCCACAGTGCTATTATAGGCTGTGACTTTCCCTTGTTCTGGGATTTGTGGGAGAATAAAAGGGGTGCTGAGTATAATGGTGTAAGGGGTATAAGTGAAGCACGTGATGTGTCCGCACAGGGACCAGGAGAGCCCAATGGGTTTCCGTTGTCCGTCCTGGCGGGTCACCCAGAGGAAAACCCCTCTGAGCTAGAGTTCGCTTCCTTGCCAATATCAAGGGGGAACTTTGGTACTGAGCAACTGAGTTGGAACACGCTTGGAAAAGTGTGAAGGTAATAGATGGGAAACCCCAGGAACCAGGCGAGGGTTTGGTCTACCCTAACTTTGCGGTCAACAATAATCTATTATATCGGGTGAAATAGACCCCAACCGAGGTGGTGGAGCAATTGGTGGTGCCCAGGTCACACGTCCACCAGGTTTTGGAGCTAGCCCACTCCCATGTGTTGGGGGGACACTTAGGGGTGGAGAAAACCCAAGAGAGAATGGAGCGTAATTTCTATTGGCCTGAGATTTATAGGGCAATTGAGGAATTTTGCCAGTCTTGCCCGGAGTGCCAAATTAATGCCCTTAGACCCCATTTTTGGTGCCCTCTAATTCCTCTGCCGATAATAGAGGTCCCCATTGAGCGGATCAGCATGGACCTGGTAGGGCCTCTCCCTAAGTCGGCCAGGAGACATCGGCACATTCTAGTGGTCCTAGATTACACTACCTGCTATCCCGAGACCATTCCCTTTAGGAACACCTCTTCCAAAGTTATAGCAAAGGAGCTGTTCCAGATGTTCACCCGCACTGGTATCTCAAAGGAGATACTAACCGACCAGGGCACCCCCTTCATGACTAAGGAGACCAAGGAACTCTGCCGGCTGCTACACATCACCCATCTCCGTACCTCGGTGTATCATCCCCAGACCGATGGTCTGGTGGAGAGGTTCAACAAGACCCTAAATGCGATGCTTAAAAAGGTGGCGGATAAAGATGGGAGACACTGGGTCCGCCTACTCCCATACCTGAAGTTCTCCATACGGGAGGTCCCGCAATTATACACCAGGTTCTCACCGTTCGAGCTCCTGTATGGTAGACAATCCCGGGGACTCCCGGACATAGCTAAAGAGTCCTGGGAGCAGGAGAATACCCCATATCGGAGTGTAATTGAACATATTGCCGAGATGCAGGACAGGATCGCAGCAGTATTGCCTATAGTATGGGAGAACCTGCAGTAGGCGCAAGAAACCCAGGCGAAGGTATATAACAGGTCGACAAGGGTCAGAGTGTTTCAGCCCGGCGACCGGATGCTAGTACTTGTACCCACTGTTGAAAGTAAATTCATGGCAAAATGTCAGGGCCCCTATGAGATCAAGGAGCGGGTCAGTGAGGTAAATTATAAGGTGTTCCAGCCCGGTAAGAGGAAACCTTATCAAATATACCACATCAACCTAATGAAGCCCTGGAAGGACCGTCAAAATCTTACGGTGGTAAGAGAACATAGGGGTGCTCCAAACGGAGAGTTACCGCCTGTCCGTGTCTTCGAGTCCTTGTCGGAAGCACAACGGCAGGAAACCAGGGAGTTCCTGCAAAGGAACTGGTGGGTCTTTTCAGAACTGCCAGGCCGCACTAAGGTCATTGAACATGACATCATCACAGTACCCGACCAGAAGGTACGTTTGAGACCATATTGGTTCCCTGAAGCTCATAGGCAAGCCATTGCCGAGGACGTTAAAAAGATGTTAGCGCGTGGGGTCATAGAAAAGTCCCAAAGTGGGTGGTCAACCCCCATAGTGCTCATACCCAAACTAGATGGCAGCTTACGATTTTGCAATGATTTTCGTAAGCTCAACGAAATCTCAAAATTTGATGCCTACCCCATGCCCTGGGTTGATAAGTTGGTTGAGAGACTAGGGCCTGCAAGATACATCAGCACTTTAGACCTGACCAAAGGCTATTGGCAGGGTCCCCTCACAAAGGAGGCCACCCCAGACAGACAATTTCAATACGTTGCCCGTCACTTTGGCTTACATGGGGCTCCAGCTACATTCCAGAGGATGATGGATATCATCCTGTAGCCCCATAGGAAATCTGTGGTGGCATATTTTAATGATGTGGTGGTCATTAGCACGGATTGGACCAGAGTGCAAGCCGTCCTAGACGCCATAAGGGCAGCAGGTTTAAGCACCAGCCCCAACAAGTGTGCCATAGGGCTAAAAGAGGCTCGCTATCTGGGCTGTCATTGGGAGGGGGGTCATCAAGCCTCAAATGGATAAACTCGAGGCAATTAAAAACTGGCCTCAACCAGGTCTAAGCAGGTCAAAGCTTTTCTAGGTATCGCAGGGTACTATAGGTGGTTCGTGCCCTACTTTGCCTACATAGCAGCCATTCTTACGGACCTCACAAAAGGGACCAGGTCCACTATGGTCAAATGGACCCAGGAGCCTGAACAAGCCTTTAAATGTCTAAAAGAGGTACTCTCCAAGAGACTCGTACTCATTGCGCCAAACTTCCAAAAGGAATATGTTGTCCAGGCAGACGCTTCTGAGGTGGGCTTAGGGGCTGTCCTGTCACAGCTGGTTGAGGGACAAGAACACCCTGTAGTGTACCTCAGCAGGAAGCTGTCGGCAGCAGAGAAAAATTATGCCATAGTCGAGAGAGATTGCCTGGCCCTTAATTTAAAACGTCATATCTGACCTCCCCTCAGATATGACGTTTTAAATTGTGATTTCTCACCTCTGTCTACAAGTGTCACCTGCTGCAGGGATGTCACATGGGGGCCTTATTTGTTTTTTGTCCATGAGATTAGGAGCTGCCCAAGTAGCAGGCTTGGGATCGCTTACTGGAGCTAGTAATTTGCTGTATATATAAGGCTTTCCTGTCAATAGGTGGTGCTCCACCAGACTTGATAATAGAAAAGGAGCTATTCCTTCTTTTAGAAGCAAAATGGGTTAAATGATGAGGTTAGAAATCAGGTTTTTAAATAGTGTGTATAGAGGTTAAGAGTTATTCATAATAAAAAGTAACGTTTTAGTGTTTTACAGATAGAGAACTGATAGAGTTTAAGTTTGCCTATGGCAAAATAGTAAATATAGTGATCAAAAGTCACTCTCTGTTCTCTTGCGAGATTCCCAATTTTATGGGAGACTATGTAGCTCACAATATATACACACGCAGTTGAAACCAGTTTACATACACTATATGAAAAGACACATATACATGTTTTTCTGACATGAAATCAGAATAAACCTTCCCATTTTAGGTCAATTAGAATTACCAAAATAATTTATATTTGCCAGATGCCAGAATAATGAAAAATAATTTTTTAAGGCATTTTTATTACTTTCTGCAAAGTCAAAAGTTTACATAGTTTCATAGTTTGTAAGGCCGAAAAAAGACGAGGCGTCCATCCAGTTCAGCCTGTTGTGCTAAGCTATTGAGCCAGAGGAAGGCAAAAAACCCGAATGAGGTAGAAGCCAATTGTCCTCATTTTAGGGAAAAATTCCTTCCCGACTCCAAACTGGCAATCGGAAAAATCCCTGGATCAGTGACCCTTCTCCAGAATCCTAGACACTATAACCTGTTATATTATTATGCTCCAGAAATGCATCCAAACCCATTTTGAACTCTGTCAGTAAATTCACCATGACAATTTCCTCTGGAAGAGAATTCCACAGTCTCACTGCTCTTACAGTAAAGAATCCCTTTTTATGTTTATGTAGAAACTTTCGTTCCTCAAGATGTAGAGGATGCCACCTTGTTCTAGATACAGCCCTGGGTATAAATAAATCTTGGGAGAGATCTCTATATTGACCTTTGATGTATTTAAACATATTTATTATGTCCCCCCGAAGCCGTCTTTTCTCTAAACTAAATAACCCCAATCTTTCTAATCTTTCTGGGTATTGTAGTCCACCCTGTCCTTTTATTATTTTTGTTGCCCGCCTTTGTACCTGTTCAAGCTCTACAATGTCTTTCCTGTGCACTGGTGCCCAAAACTGTACACAATATTCCATGTGTGGTCTAACCAGTGACTTGTATAATGGGAGAATAATGTTCTCATCATGTGCCTCTATGCCCCTTTTAATGCACCCCATGATCCTATTTGCCTTGGCAGCTGCTGTCTGACACTGGCTGCTACAATTAAGTTCACTGTCCACCAGGATTCCCAAGTCCTTCTCCATGTCACTTTTACCCAGCCTTTTTCCATTTAACATGTAGTCATGTAATGGATTTTTCCTCCCCATGTGCATAACCTTGCATTTATCTGTGTTAAACCTCATCAGCCATTTCCCTGCCCAGGCCTCCAACTTATCCAGATCCCTTTGTAATAACACATTATCCTCTATTGTGTTGATTACTTTACAGAGCTTAGTATTGTCTGCAAAGATCGATATTCTACTGTGTAATCCCTGTGTAAGATCATTAATGATAATGTTGAATATGATAGGGCCCAATACTGACCCTTGTGGTACCCCACTTGACTGTGAGACCATTTAACTGTTGCTGCAACTGCCCCACGCCCTGTGGCAAATCGCGCGAAGGGATGAACCAATCTTGATCCTCTTCGTCCAACATTTCCTGGAAACAGCGGTTGAGGAACTCCTGTTCTTGTAATTCTTCCTCCACCTGCCTGTTGAAATCCTCCTCATTCTCCATCCACATGTATTCTGTAAACGGGTTGTTCTCGTTCTCATTGTGTCCATACACTAGCATTACTATACATTCACAACGAATTACTGCTCACCTGAGATATCACGCCTCATGTATGAACAGGGGGGAGGTGCATGGAAAGTTTCTAGCTACTGCAGTCTACTAACTATTTACTTCAATAGAGCTTAACTGCAATACTTGCTTTAATCCATTGACTTATATTGTGATTGTGCACTAAGGGTGACATGTATGAAACCTGGCACTCGTTTAAATTGCTTTAGAGGTGTGCAAAAGGCACCAGTATGTATGAAACTGTCTCACAACCCTTTATACATGTGTCCCATTCTACGATAAAATGTGTCTCAGCCATACTACTTTGAAATTGGCATGCATTTATTAAACAGTTATGCACCAAACTTTAAGCATTCGTATGCTTTGCACCGAACTTTGCTGCAATTGTACGATTCTGGCATGATACACCTCCACAAGCTTGCCTCATTTAAAAGTGTTGTGTCTGGTGCAGAATGCACCTAGTTTGGCCATAAAACTGTTCATACATCTATAGAGCAGGGCTACGACAAAAACTGATGCAGCCCCATTCATACATGTTGCCCTAAGTTCTGTAAGTTCCAGTGAATGGAATACATAAGCCAAAATAACCATTGAAGCGCTGCTATAAACTAGATTTGAACTGTGCCTCCTTGCCATTTACAATCACACAAACTAATATGATTGTGTATATGCAATATGCTTGTCTAGGTTATATGACCGGAGAAACAAAGGTTTTTTTTTTTAACCTGACTGATGTTAATAAGTGTAAGCTAATCTTTAATGGCTTTATTGCTTGTTTAAAAGCAGGTAGGCCGTTGTAATTAGAGATCAGACAATGCTGGAATTATAAAGAGTCCCATCGATAGTCTACATGTATAAAGTAAAAGCATCTTACATAACACTGCACTCTAATACTAATCCTTAAAGATCCAACAGGCAAACAGAAGCTGATTTGATGATTCATTACAGGTATGTGGAAAAGATCTGTTAATTGACTTGAGTATCAAACAAGGAAAATACTGTCTATAAATCCCTTCTCTTCAGATTTAGGCAAACATTCAGGACTGTGACATCTCATAAAATAAAATCCATTTCATTCAGTACGTCCCGACCATCTTCATGCTTTTTCCTGAAATAAATCTCTTCATGGTTTAGAATTAACTTTATATTTTTTAGAGTTAAAAATGTTATGTTTTCATTTGTGTGTATAAACATAAACCCTGAAGTAAATATGTTAACAGGTATCTGGATTTGTTGCACTTTGGGAAAGCAATGATCTGTGGGATACTAGGTGTTCCTTTCTGAAGTTCACTACCAGTCAAGAGTTTTAGAACATCTGAACTTTTCCAGTTATTTATAACAATAACAAAGTTTAGTACAGCAAATAATGTTACATCGTTCAAAGGTTAAAAACTAAGTTAAAAGATTAATTACACTATGGTTTGAAATTGGATGCAAACTATTTCTTCCGGTGTTTTAACTTTTGGAGATTACTTTCAAATAATCTGATTTTATATAATTAGTGTTGGAACAGACTGCATTACAACACAGGATTTGGGGCAGGATTTGGACAGTTTTGTTCCTCAGGACAGGCACTGCAGACACTGCTGTCACAATGGCAAGAAAAAGGCAATTAGCAATAGAAGACAATTATAACCCTTTAAAGTGTAGATCTGTCCTACAGAGAAATTGCCAAGAAAGCCAATGTGGCCGTCAGTACAGTTTCCTATATTATCAAAATTCACTTGGAAACTGTGACAGGAAGATGTCTGCCAGAACAAAGGCAACTATAAAATGAGATGACAAGTTTTTAAGAGTCAAGAGTTAACAATATCAGTGCCTCATAGCTCAAAATCTCCAAGCCCAGCTTAATGCAGCAAAGAGTGAAAAACAAGTTTTGATTTCAACTGTAAAGAGAAGACTTCCATTTGCAGGTTTGACAGGTCGACTATCAGTAAGAAAACCACTTCTAAACTTGCAGTGTCTTATGGACTGACATATTAAATGGAGCATCTTTGTTACAATATGAAGAGTTATGTATGTTGTTGAATGGGTGAAAGGATGGTTCCTCAGTATGTGACACCAAAACAGTCACAGCAAGATGATCTGTTTTTTTTTTTTTTACTGGATCTAGCGTTGGCAACTTGAAGACTGTGACTGGTACACTAGACAAAAAGGGCTACCACAGCAGAGTCCGGACATCCTATTATAGCAAGACAATGATTTAAAAAATATATTTAGGTTATGTCAAAACTACCTAAGAAGACAAGTAGAAGTTAGTAGGGTTCAAAGAATGGAATGGTCTGCACAGTCTCCAGATTTCAACCCCATTATGCTTGTTTGGGATGAACTGGATAGAAGGGTGAAAGCAAGGCAACCTACAAGTGTAGCAAATTTGTGGGAGCTACTGCAAAACTGTTGGGAGGAAATTTCTGAACAGTATCTGAATGTAATTGTGGAAAGAATGACTCAATTGTGTATGAGTACGTCCACACGATGAGTGAAATTTGCTTGTCAGATCCTGTCATTAACAACAGTGTCAAATGATTCTGTGTTTTACATGGTATTGTATGTGGATCTGGTATAATTTTTTACTCATGGCATACAGTCAGAAACAAGTCCCATTTATGCCTTTGTGGTAATGGATGTGGATCTGTGTTAAAAAAAAAAACTGCCACAAATATGTGTGTATGTACGAACTAACAGCAAGCATTTTCTATTGATGTTACAGGGAATGGTTGACTTTTGGTTTTAGACGAGTATTTCACGCGGATTCTGACTTGAAATACTTGTCGTGTGAACATAATCATAAGCTTGTATATTAGTTTGAGGTGAGGATTTTGAACAGTCAAAAATCTAGATAGGATTTTTGAAACAAAGTCCATTATTTTATTCCTCTTGCTTATTTTCTCTAATTTCAAAGTACATTTGAGACATTAAACTGTGTATGTATCAATAAATATGGAAAAATGGAGGTGTCCTAAAACTTTTGACTGCTTGAGGGACGTTTATGAAAATTGTTTTGGTCTAAGACTTTCTTTGTTGCCCATAGCAACCAATAAGAGCTCCCTTTCATTTTTTCAGAGCACTTTATGAAATGAAAGGGGAGCACTGAAAAAGTATTAGACTTAGTTTTCATACATGTGTATATTTGTGCTGGCTAGTATTGTACTTCAGTGATAATAGAAAAACTTTTGTATTTAATACATAACTTTTAATAGATAGCTTAAAAAGAGAACCAATTGGTCCACAAAAATATTGGGCTACTAAAAGTAGACCCAATCCAAAACTCAGAAATCACAGGGGGCTTGAGATATCCAAAAGAAGTAGGATAGTAGGATAAACCCTACTTATCCTATGTATCCCTAATGCCTACTTACAGGGTAATCATCCCAAAGAGTATGCCCCCGTCTGGAACCTATCCCTTCCACACACTTGCCCTGATAACAAATCCTTTTTGGGCTGATTACCCTGTAAGGTAATTAGGGTACCTAGGACAAGTAGGGTTTTGTCAGGTTGCCCTGCATGTTTTTTCCCCCCATTGTTACATTGGATTTCTGAGTTTTGGATTGGGTCTACTTTTTGTAGCTCAATATTTGTACAGATCAATTGGTTCTCTTTTTAATCATTCATAAAACATGGTGGGTTTTAGAAAATTCCAGTTAAACATCAATGATACAGTATTTCTGGAAATACTTAAAGGGGTTGTCTGGTATACAAAACTTGACTCCTACTAGAAGTTTAAAGTACAATGTAAAAATCTTCAATATAAAGTAATTAAAAATTATTTCCAGTTTTCTGCATCTGTAACAAACGACTGGCCTTAAAATCTGATGTTTATAGCTTATTGTCAAAGGGACGACTTGTAGTTCAGATTCAGCTTTCTTTTCAGGCATGCTCGCTCAGTTGTAGCACTAGGAAGGTGAGCTGTTATCTATAAAGTAGAATGGGACCAGGAGGGGATGTAACAAGGAACTAACGTGAGAGCTCAGCAGCAAAGGAGCAATATATGAAAGGCACAAGAGTGTGAAGATTTTCTCTTTGTCAGGCTGGGGAATATAAGGAGAGAACAGCCTGAGATAGATGACTGCAATGCATAATGGGAACTGTCGTCTGCTACACATGTGAGCTGTTCCTAGCAATCCCACACTTGCTGGTTGAGGAGGAGCAGATAGGGAACAACATTGTGACAAAATATGTCTATTATATATGTTTAAAATATTAAATTAAGGCCACATGTATGAACCTGTTTAGGTCTAAAAATCACTATTTTCCCCATGGAAACCTAGACCAAAACTGTTTCATACATGTGGCCCTTAGTGTTATACTGTTGCTTTGTGGGTAATGACCGTGCAGCTCCCTTTTAAGTTTTTTATCTTAATGTGTGAATTATCCTTTAAGATCTGTTCTTTACATCTTCCCCTACTGTCCAAGCAAGTTGTAAGCAAAAGCATGGTGTATGAACAATGATAAAAATAAAAAAACTACAAAATGTGACAAACTGTGTAAACTGAAATTAAAAGTGGGATACTTGCCCAATCATAGACATACAATGGGTTGCAAAATTATTCATACTCCTAGACCTGTTCCTCGTTTTTAAACATTACAGCCACAAAGGTAGATGTATCTTATTGATATTTTAAAGGGGTTTTGCTACAAAGTAAAATTGATGTGGGAAGCTTGCAAATGAAGTAACAAACATTTTCACCATTCATTATTATTATAAATTCTGCACAGTTTTTATTTTAGCTGCTCCTTTAGTGATCCATTGTTTACAGCTTGTCTCCAGGGGATACGACTCGGGCTGAGAGCTCTTCAGTCCTGGTCAGACATGCTCAGACATCACCTCTCCGCTAAGGCAGCTACTGAGTGCTGTCACTCTACTCCCGTCCTCTGTACTCCTTAGTAATTAGTCAAACAGTGCAAATAAATAAAAAAGAAACCTCAATGAGGTCTGTGCATTGATAAAGAGAAAAATAAAATCCACAGGTTTGGTTCCTGCAGGGATTTGAACCTAAGGCCATTGTGCCTGGAGGCAAAAGCTTAACCTCTCAGCTACTCACAATGATTTACATAAACAGACCTTTCTTTGACTACAGAGAGGAAAGGCCTTGTGATGTCATCCTGCTGGATCACATGATATGCAATTCAAACAAATCACACACGCCCCCTTCTGAGCACACAGAGCTGAAGAGCTGGATGCAGGAGATATGAAATGAGATCGTGGCAAAACCCCTTTAAGTGAAAGAGCAATACAAAGTAGCAAGTGTGTGTGAAATGTAAAAAAATTATACATGCTTTTTTAAATTTCTGCAAATTAAAAAAAATGGAAAGTGTGGCATGTATATATATATATATATATATATATATATATATATATATATATATTATATATATTATATATATATATATTATATATATATATTATATATATATATATATATATATATATATATTCAGCCTCCCTGAACCTTGTAGGACCACCTTTAGCTGTAATGACAATGGTAGTCTGTTGAGGAACCAGCTCTGCATATCTAGAGGCTGGAATTTTTGGCCATTCTTCTCTACAAAATAGCTCTAGTTCAGTCAGATTGGTTGGTGGACATTTGTGAACAGCAATTTTATAGTCATGTCACAGAATCTCAATGGGATTTAGATCTGAACTTTGA
The DNA here is from genome assembly GCA_025379985.1 of Phyllomedusa bahiana. NCBI lineage: Eukaryota > Metazoa > Chordata > Amphibia > Anura > Hylidae > Phyllomedusa > Phyllomedusa bahiana. Next base: position 104,400 of record JAODAL010004676.1, on the reverse strand, counting down.
CTGGGCAATTTTAATACATGTATACGCTTTGATTTTAAGCCATTCCACTGTAGCTTTGGGCAATTGTTCTCCTGAAAGGTGAACCTACATTCCAGTATCAAATCCTTTGCAGCCTCTATCAGGTTTTCCTCCAGGATTGCTAACCAGGTTTCCAGTCCCTGCTGAAGCAAAGCATCCCCACAGCATCATGCTGCCACCACCATGCTTCATAGTGGGGATGGTGTGTTCAGGGTGATGTGCAGAGTTGGCTTTCGTCACACATAGTGTTTGTCATTTAAGCCAAAAAGTAAAATGTTGGTGTCATGTGACCGGAGTAACTTCTTCCACATGCCTAGTGTTTCCGCTACATAACTTTTTGCGAACTGCACACATAACTTCTTAAGTGTTGCTTTCAAAAAGGGCTTTCTTCTTGCCACTCTTCCATAAAGGCCAGATTTGTGGAGTACATCACTAATAGTTTTCCTGTGAACATATTCTCCCATCTGAGCTGTGGATCTCTGCAGCTCCTCCAGAGTGACCCTGTTCCTCTTGGCTGAATCTCTAATTAGTGCTCTCCTTGTCTAGGCTGTCCACTTAGTTGGATAACCATGTCTTGTGCCAAACTCCTTCCCTTTATCTATGATAGATTGAACAGTGCTCCATGAGATGTTCTGAGCAGGGGCGTAGCTAGAGACTGATGGACCCGGTTGCAAAACTTCAGCTTGGGGCCCCCCTATTCCCAGACACTGTCTGTGGACCAATACTTTTCAACAACAGGCTCCCTACTTGACATGGCGGATGTCTGTGGTGTGGCGTGCTGCAGAAAATAATTTCTATTAAAAGGAATTGTCCAATAGACGAAAATTCATTTCAAAGAAAGAAAGAAAAAGTAATAGAGCCAAAACGTCTGTTCCCTCTTGACCCCCTCTCCCCACAAAAAAAAAAAAATGTTGTGGGTGAACAGGAAAAAATGCAATTGTGTCTTTTGTTTTATGAACTTAGTTTTTGTTAGAGTTTATGCTGAACAGTTCAATTGACATTTATCTGTATTCTGCGGTTCAGTAATTATACAAGGGCCACATTATCACTGCTATATAGTGACTAATTACACCATACGGTCATTGACCAAATCAATATATCAAGACTAATAATACCAATAACAACAATATACAAGGACCAAATAATACTGCCACACCATGACCACATATCACCACCATAAGGAGACTGAATAAAACCATTGTACTGTTACTGAATATAAATAGAGATGAGCGAGCAGTAAAAAGTTCTAGCTCGATTAGAACGTCAAACTTTAGTGTGTTCGGTTCGATTAGAACTCGAACCCCATTAAAGTCTATGGGAGAAGATGTTCTGGTTAATTTTTATACCTACGCAGATGAGGAGAAGCTGTAATTACCATCCAGAACAGTAAACTGGATACATGGAACAACATAGTGAAAAAATGTGGCTCTAAGAGTGACAGAAAAAAATTGAGAGGCTAAAATACTTAATTCCTTTCAATGGCTAACTAAAAGATGAGGACAGCTTGCAAGCAGGGGCGTAACTATAGGAGGTGCAACGGTAGCAGCTGTTATGGGGCCCTGCATCCTGAGGGGGCCCAAAAGCTCCTTTGACACTTAGGAGAATTGGAGACGGTGTGTTTTACAGTTATGGAACCCCCAAAACTGCAAAAAATGAAATTTTGGGCACTGAGTATGATTTAGCAAATCCAAGCACTCTGTATAATATATATCCATGTATATGAGAGCCTGAAAATGTCACCAAATAACAGCTTCTGGGTGTGGGAAAGATACAGCCAGCAATACTAAACTCCCTAACTATTGATGTCTATGGAGAGGAAAATGCTATCTAACGAAAAACAGTCTGTACAATACAGAGGGTGAGCTGAAAATGGTGTTCACAAGGTAATACAGTGAAATATATATAAGATGGTCATGTGATTTTAGCAGCCAATGAGAGCCCTACACCTCAGCGATGACATTTTTGACACTTCTCTGTGCTCTGCACTGATTGGATGGTGACCAAAAGTGCAGAAAGCCACTGAAAACAAAACTGAAAATGGCGTGTAAAGCTAGAACTTTACTCGAGCGTGCAGTCAGATGTTCGGTTCGAGTTCTAAAAACTCAAGATGTTCTACTAGAACATAACTTTTCTAGTACAGTTTGATCAACACTAAATATAAACCATTACACTAAGACCACTATTACCACCATACAGTGACCATAAAGTGGTAGATATCAGTATACACAGGTTCTGCAGACTGTATACTACCGCCATACAGTGACCATATAGTGGTAGATCCCAGGGTACACATGTTCTGCAGACTATATATTACTGCCATACAGTGACCATATAGTGGTAGATAGCAGTTGTACACAGGCGAAGCAGGCATATAAGTGATTACAAGGAAGTTACATTTAGTGACTCACAGGTGACGTCCTTTCTGATGAGTCATTTTATTTTTTTCTTTCTTCATCCAGTCCAGACCACTATGTTGTCTTCTCCCGGCCACTACTCATCCCTGCAGCATTTACCACACAAACATGTTAGACTCCAAACAGTGAACGTGCCCCCAACCAACTATAGGGCCTTAATTTGTGCCACCAGTAGGTAGGAACACAGTACATTTAGTAGACAGCACCCCCGAATTAGGAAGACACTTCTTTTAGTTAGGTTAGACCTTAAAGTTAGGTAAGTTCCACCTCCTTTCCTAAGGGAGTTATGTAATGTCATAGATAGGCCTCTATTCTTAATATTTATGGACTGTATAATAACAGTGTATGTCCCAAAGGATTCGCTCATAGCAAATGTGGTGCCAATATAAAAAAAGGGGTCAAAAAGTGATCCTGGAAACTATAGGCCGGTAAGTTTAACCTCTTTTGTGGGTAAAATATTTGAAGGTTTTCTAAGAGATGCTATCCTGGACTATCTCACTGAAAATAAATGTATAACTCTGTTCCAGCATGGGTTTATGAAGGATCGATGCTGTCAAACTAATCTCATCATTGGATGTCATGTATTTAGATTTTTCTAAAGCATTTGATACTGCGCCACATAAAAGGTTGGTAAGTAAAATGAGAATGCTTGAACTTGGGGAAAATGTGTGCAAGTGGGTAAGCAACTGGCTCAGTGATAGAAAACAAAGGGTGGTAATTAACGGTACATACTCAGACTGGATCGCTGTTACTAGTGGGGTATCACAGGGTTCAGTATTGGGCCCTATCCTCTTTAATATTTTCATTAATGATCTTACACATGGATTGCACAGTAGATCTGGTTATGTTGGAGACCTGGGCAGAGAAATGGCAGATGAGGTTTAACACAGATAAATGCCAGGTAATGCACATGGGGAGGAAAAATCCATCACATGATTACATGTTAAATGGAAAACGCTGAGTAAAAGTGACATGGAGAAGGACTTGGGAATCCTGGTGGACAGTAAACTTAACTGTAGTAGCCAGTGTCAAGCAGCAGCTGCCAAGGCAAATAGGATTATGGGGTGTATTAAAAGGGGCATAGATGCACATGATAAGAACATTATTCTCCCATTATACAAGTCACTGGTTAGACCATACATGGAATAGTGTGTACAGTTTTGGGCACCGGTGCACAGGAAAGAGCTTGAACAGTACAAAGGTGGGCAACAAAAATAAAAAAAGGACTGGGTGGACTACAATACCCAGAAAGATTAACAAGATTAGGGTTATTTAGTTTAGAGAAAAGACAGCTTCGGGGGGACATAGTAACTATGTTTAAATATATTAAAGGTCAATATAGAGATCTCTCTCAAGATTTATTTATACCCAGGATTCTATCTAGAACAAGGGGGCATCCTCTATGTCTTGATGAAAGAAAGTTTCTACATAAACATAGAAAGGGATTCTTTAGTGAGGGATTCAGCAGTGAGACTGTGGAACTCTCTGCCAGAGGAACTTGTCATGGTGAATTCAATAACCGAGTTCAAAAAGGGTTTGGATGCATTTCTAGAGTATAATAATATAACAAGTTATAATGACTTGGATTTCCGGAGAGGGGTCATTGATCCAGGGATTTATTCTGATTGCCAGATTGGAGTCGGGAAGGATTTTTTTTCCCTTAAATGGGGACAATTGGCTTCTATCTCATGGGGGTTTTTGTCTATCTCTGGATCAACACTTTAGCAAAATAGGCTGAACTGGATGGACGTATGCCTTTTATTGGCCTTACAAACTATGTCACTATGTAAGTGGTAGACTCTTCCTATTAAGTAGGTAAAGTCCCCCTTCAGTAAACGGCCCCTTCTAGTAAGTGGGCAGGCAGTGAGGGCCACTTAGGGCATGTGGTGAGGGCCATTGAGGGAATGTGGTGAGGGTCACTTAGGGTAGTGCGGGCCACTTAGGGTAATTAGGGCCACTTAGCATAGTGAGGGCCACTTAGGGTAGTGTGTGGCACTTAGGGTAATTAGCGCCACTTAGGGTAGTGAGGGCCACTTAGGACAATGCGGGTCACTTAGTGTAGTGCGGGCCACTTAGGGTAGTGTGGGCCACTTAGGGTAGTTAGGGCCACTTAGGATACTGCGGGGTACATAGGATAGTTAGGGCGATTTAGGATAGTTAGGTCCATTTAGGGTAATAAGGGCCACTTAGGGTAGTGAGAGCCACTTCTTCCTTCCCCCGCCGAACTCCGCTGTTTGAATCTGGAGTAGACAGCGTCACATCATCACGCCGGCCACTCCGGGACACCAGTTTGCTGTGCCCTAAGCCTGGCGATAGGCTTAGGGCCTAGTACAGGCAGCAGCGCAATGACTTCATTGCATGGCGCCACTGCCTTCAGTGAGCTAAGCAGCTAGTATCAGTGTGCAGCGATTTCGGCATTCCTGGTTCTATGTGACCCAGGGATAAGGCAGAGTGGTGAGGGGGCCCTGTGGTCCCCCCAGCTCAGAGTCCTGGTCGCAACTGCGACCGCTGCGACCACTGTAGCTATGCCACTGTTTATGAGAATAAATTACATACAGATATACTCTATTTACTAATTAGACTTCTAAAATCCATTGGTCATATTGAATTTTATTTAGGGATATCAGAGTACAGGAGGCTTAATACATTTGCACACCACACTTTTTAGTTTTTGCATTTGCAAAAACTTAGAAAATAAAGTAAGTATTTTTTCTTTAAAGTTCACAAATGCTACATTCATTGTGTTGTCCTATCACATAAAATATCAATAAAATACATTTGAGGTTGTGGCTGTAATGCCTTAAAATGACGAACAACCCAAGGGGTATGAATACTTTTGCAACCCACTATATGTAAATATGTATATATAAATGTGTATTTATATAAATGTGTATATATATATATAGACTTATACTTATATATTCATGTAGCTCCAAGCAAGATAGAAGCAGTACCTCCAGAGCTTTTCAAACTTTTATTCACCCATGTTTCTATGTCATGTTTCAGTTCTTCAATGGAACATTTGTCAGGCAAAGTGTAGCAGTGCATACAGAGTATAGATAATCAAAGTTAATTACCGTGTATACTCGAGTATAAGCCAACTCGAGTATAAGCCGAGGCACCTACTTTTGCCACAAAAAAACGGGAAAGCTTATTGACTCGAGTATAAGCCTAGGGTGGAAAATGCAGCGGCTACTGGTAAATTTCAAAAATAAAAATGAATACCAATAAAATTACATAGGCAGTTTAATGTTCCTCATAGGCAGATATAAGCAGGTATAGGCAGTTTAATGTCCCCCATAGACCAATATAGGCAGGTATAAGCAGTTTAATGTCCCTCATAGGCAGATATAGGCAGGTATAGGCAGTTTAATGTCCCCCAATGGGTACCCATATAATAGGCAGGATTTATGTCCCCCATACAGGCAGGTTATCAGGCGACGGTATATATCCCCCTTGGCTGGTTATAGGCAGGTATAGGTCCCTCTAGGCTGGTTATAGGCAGGTATAGGTCCCATAGGCTGCTTATAGGCAGGTATATGTCCCCCTAGGCCGGTTATAGGCAGGTATAGGTCCCATAGGCTGGTTATAGGCAGGTATAGGTCCCATAGGCTGGTTATAGGCAGGTATATGTCCCCCTAGGCTGGTTATAGGCAGGTATAGGTTCCCGATAGACAGATAAAAGGCAGGGTTTAAAAAAAAAACAAAAAAAAAAAAAAAAAAAAACACTTACCTTGCGTCATGACACATACTGCCTGTGCGCTCGCTCTCTGCACCACAGTGGTATCTCTTCACCCGTATGCGACTCCTCTGGGAGTGAAGAGATAGCCGACAGCGCCTGGGCCACTGCAGTGTCCAGATGCTGTCGGCTGTACTCGGGATTCTGCTATATGCGCTCCCTAAGGAGTAGCATGTAGCAGAAGTGTCCCTGCTGGCGCACAGGCCATCGCTGCGCCCGAGCGCAGACAGTGACTCGAGTATAAGCCAAGGTTGGTTTTTCAGCCCATTTTTTGTGCTGAAAAACACGGCTTATACTCGAGTATATACGGTACATCAATAAGGTGAAAAATGGTGAAATATATGTATGTATCCATACAATTCATATACAAAGTGTAAAATACAAGACATAATCAATTCATATCCAGTAATAATTGTGATATTGTGTATAAAATATTTATAAATATAATCTTAAATGTGCAAAAAAAGTGCTGATGCTGCTCTAAATATACCCATCTGTAATTCATCATTCTCACATAAAAATAAAAACATGAGTGACACTCACCAGGAGATAAAAACCATTAACACCACATTCAGAAATGTATTTGGTGTCGGACTGGTTTGAGGATTGGGTCTGGACCTCTGAGACGCACACTGCTTACAGTATTTAGTTTATAGTGGTGCGGTGATATTTTCCTTTTTTGGATTATATTATATTTAAAATATATACATATATCTATATATCATTCTTTGGTCCAAGGTCCACATTGTAGTTTTTGGGGGTCACTGATATGGCTGTTTGACAACTATAACTACTGTGAACAGCACACACATATAGCCACCTCCATGTCCTCCTTTTTAGAGTCTGGAACATATAATTCTTTATCAGGAAACAGTAAGTCACAGTCCAGCTCAATCCGCCCGCCGGGTAATTACGGGGATGCACGTGAATAATTCTTTATGGTATATCTTGTGGATTTGACATGATGGTGTCAGGAATAAATACTCCTTTGAGGAATAAATCCAGAGATCATGTGAAAACAATTTTTACTGGATTTATCATTTAGGTTGCTTAAAATAGCATATAAAGCCCCATAGTTCCAATCATACAGCGCCTGCCATAACAGTGCAATCCATACAGTGCCCACCATAACAGTGTCAGTATTCACTGGCTACCATAGTAGTGCCAGTTATGCAGCACTCACCATAAACGTGCAATAGGAATGGCACAATTCTTTTTTTTACCATCTCATCTAGCTGTGTGGGCATAGTCACAGGGATTTGAACTCTCTGTGAGGTGAAGAGGTGCAATTTGCCCTATTTGCCTTGCATGCCAAAATGCCTTTTCCCTGCCCTGAGCATTACTGTCTTTTAAAGATTTTTCTAAGGATGCAAAATTCATATTTTCTGAACAAACTCAAACTTTTGTGCATTTTAAGGTGAAGTTTTCAAAATCCTTTAGAATCTGACCAGTACTTTATCCTTGCTGCATCCATTAATAACATACTCTGTCCAGTTCCTGTTCCATGAATTTACGGTCACTAGGGATGATCGATATTAACGCCAAAAGTTGAAATCGGCACGGCTTTTAGGCTTATCGGAAATTTCCGATCACGCGATAGTTTAGGTGACAATCTTACAGATAATCTATTACTATCGTGCCATTTTCAGTGTTTCCTGTCATTTTGGCGGCCAGCCAATCAGCTCCGAGGATAGAGGGGGGGGTGAGGAGGATGTACAACGTCACCACTTTGCGGTGTATGGATCTCATTGGCTGCAAAATTCACGTGACTTCGTTTTATCTATGCAACTGCATTTCCTGTTCACCTCATTCTTTGTCTATGACACTTCACAGCAGGACATGTCGGCGTTTAAACCAATAGCTAGCTATAGCTTAGAATATAGTTAGATTAGAGAATTTCACTTCTTATTTAGTTTAGAGAAAGTTTTAAAGGTATCCACTGGTGTGTCTAGCCGCGGGGCTGCAGGGGGGGGCGGGGGGGGTTAGTGGGAGGGGGGGCCGCAGGAGGAGAGGCTTTGGAGAGGAAGGGAGATGTTGTGCAGCTTAGTGTGTTCTGTGACCTTGAATTGAAAAAGCATTGTTTTTTATGACTTTTTTGGCCAGCAGACCTCTGGTAGGAGTTGAAATTGTCCCTTTTGTTTTTACAGTTCTATTGCAATCACTGCGTGTCAGTGTTCCCAAAAACCAGAATAACTTATCCCTATAACTTTTAAATAGTTTTACTGAAGTCCGTGCATCTGTTTGCCGCAAAAAGCTCAGTTGTACGGATATTGTGTTATACATATTTTATAGTAAATTTTGCCTGTAGTCAGTGGTGCGAAGACCGCCATATTAATCCATATAACATTTAAATACTCTTATTGCAGTCCGTGAGTCTGTTTGCCGCAGAGAGCTCAGTTGTATTGTTGAGCGATTATTATCGACAAAGTTGAAATCGGCACAGTTTTTATGTTGATCGAAATTTTTTAGATCATGCGATAATTTAGGTTAAAATCTGTGCATCATCTATTAAGATTTGCGCCATTTTTCGGCGCTTCCTGTCATTTTGGCGGCCAGCAAATCAGCTTACAGAATAGAGCAGGGTGAGATGTGTGTGTGTGACGTCATGACTGGGATGTGTATGGTTGCGATTGGCTGGAAAAATCACATGACCTTGTTTTACATAGAACAGCCCTACCTGTTCATGATCAGTGTCTCTCAGCGTCTCAGAGCAGAAGGACGTGCGCTTTGCTTGTGTCCAAACAGCTCAGCAATATTAATCTATTTCTTCACAGAGAAAGCTCTATTGTTAGCTGTGATCCTTACAACTTAGTTAGTTTTAGAGATTGGAAGATTTTATGTAGTTAGGTCGAGAATTTTAAAGGAGCATCTACCGCTGTAAAGTCACGGGTGGGAGCGGGGAGGGGGTCCCGCGGGCGAACACAGACAAGCTCGATAAAGTTCACCAAGACTTAGCTTAGACATTGCACTGCAATAGCTTTATTATTAACAGTTTTCTATTGAAATATTTCCTGGATATTGGGCAGCCTGAACTTATATTAGGATACACATCTTTTCTAGTAACTGCAGGACTCTTTGTTAGGTGCAAAACTCCACTTTAATTATCAGTATACATTTCAGATAGTGTTTTATTTTCAATTTTTCACATTACCAACTTTGTTAATATATCCACCTTGCAGTTAAATTAGAATCCAGCAATTTTTGTAGTCAGCACAGGTTGATAGGTGCCAAAAATACCTTTTATTATACCGAATACATTACAGATACGTGTTTTTTGACTTTTGGGCCCGCCAGTTTTTTATTGAGGCCCCCTTGCATTAAATTTGAATCCCGCAATTTTGTAGTTACCACAGGTGAATTGAAGGTGCCAAAAAATACTTTTATTATCCGAATACATTACAGATATGTGTTTTTTTTAATTTTGCCCAGTCCAGATTTGTTTTATAGAGCCACCTTGAGTTAAATTTTTAATCCAGCAATTGTGTAGTTTTCCACAGGTGAATTGAAAGGTGCCAAAAAAAACCTTTTATTACCCGGGAAACTTTTCAGATACGTTTTTTTTTCATTTTTTGGCCCAGCCAGTTTGTTGATAAAACCCCTTTGCATTTTAAATTTGTATAGCAATTTTGTAATTTTACCAAAGGTGAATTGATGGGTCCAAAAAACCTTTTTTTTTAACCCAATACATTTAAGATCCCTTTTTTTTAAATTTTGGGGCGGGCCCAGCTTTTTTTGTTTGTTTACTTTCAGTTAAATTTAATTTAAGCAATTTTGTATTTCACCACGGGTGAATTGTTTAGGTCCCAAAAAAATATTTTTTTATTATCCAAATACATTTCAGATACTTTTTTTTCCAATTTGGCGCGGGCCCCAGCTTTGTTGTTTAGTCTACTTTGCAGTTAAATTTGAATACAGCAATTTTTAGTCCCCCAAAGGGTGAATTGAGGTCCCAAAAAACCTTTTTTTTAAACCGAAAAAAATTTTCAGATACGTGTTTTTTCACTTTGGGCGGGCCAAACTTTGTTGATGGATTTATTTGCAGTTAAAATTTGAATCAGCAATTTTTTTTTGTTTTGAGGGATTTGAGAATAGTTTGTGTTTTGCCGTCTTTGAATAGAGGGCTTTCCAAAAAAATCTTCCATACCTTCTCAAAATTTTTTTATTTTGAAAAATGGACGAAATTTTAGGGGGGTAAGCGAGCAAAGAGTGGTGTAGGGCTTGGGGGTAGACAAAAAAGCATGCCAGCCGGGTTCCCTCCCGGGGGGGCAGGACTGTAAAGGGCCCGTCAACCCTGGGGAAAGGGGCCCCTTTTAATCCCAGAAAAGAACAGCGTCGCCCAAACTGTCCTTCCCGTGGGTTTAAAGCAACCTGGGATCCAGCGTTTTAAACCCCCCCGTCCTCCCCGTCACGGCCACCCAAAAGTCGTCATTAAAATCCCCAGAACCGTCCCCAAAATAAGGAAACCCCCAAAAGTCAATATCGGGTTTCCCAACCATGTAAATTTTTCCAAATTTTCTGAAGAGGGGTCTTTGATGGACCCAAAAAGCGGTTGGGGTTCAAATGGATGTTAAAAAAAGATCCAAAAAGGCGGGGAAAGAGGGTGATTTTTTCTGCTCTGACGGCCCCGGGTTTTTCTGATGCCCCTCAGAGGGGAGGGGAAGGGAAACCGGTCAAATCGGCAAAAAAACCCGGGGGGTCGGCAGCCTTGCCAAATCCCTCTTGCTTGTAGCCCCCAAACTTCCCGGATGAGAATGTCAGGACGGGCCAAAATCCCCCTGTGGGGTTTAAGATGAAAGATGAAAAAAATTCGGATCCAACGTGGGGCCTTTTTTAGCAGAATTTGTTCGAGCACTTCATCACTTTTTATGAAGGGGGGGAGACGAAGGGGTTGTTTTCAGTAAGGGGGGTTCCCCCCTAAAAAAAAAAAAAAAAAAAGGGGCTTGGGGGGGGGGGGGGGGGGGAAAGGAAAAAAAAAAAACCCCGGGGGGGGGGTGTTGATTTTTTTTTTCCGGGGGAGGGAAGTTAAAGGGGGAAAAACCCCCCTTTTATTTGGTTTTAAAAAGGTTTTCCCCGGACTCTCTCAAGCCGGGCCCTTTTTTGAGCAAGGGCCCCTGATTTCAAAAAACCCCTTGTCATATGCCGCCTTTGGGGTAAACGCATAAGTGAGGGGAAAGGAAACCCTTTGGTGGTTAAAAACCCCCAACATGTCTTGTCACATGCCCGCGAATGATGAGTTGAAATGGAGGGGAAAACTTTGGGCCCAAAAAAGGGCCCCGATGACGCCGGGCCTCCAACCACTGTACCAAAACCCCCTGTCCCGCCTCCCCCCCTCCACCCACCAAGCGTTCCTCAGGTGCCCATTTCCCCTCCAAATCTTGGGCAGGGGTCAGCCCCCGCTTCAAACCCCCACCGTGCCCAGTACCACCCCGCACCACCAGAGACCCATTCCCCCACCCTCTTTTTTCCCTTTCCGCCATTTGACGACCTTGCACGCCGTACAACAGTCCAGTTTCTATCAGCCCAGCCCTTCTGTCTTCCAGCGTTTGGGAGCAAATGAAAACACTTATAAATACGCAACCATCACCAAGCCAAATGCCTGTAATGTCGCATTGCCAGGTTTTGGACCTGAGGAAAGTTTTGCCTTTCCGATTGGGTGGACACAGATGATGTTCCGCAAGTCTAATGGCCCCTTGCCTGCCCTCCCAATACCGAGATGTCGAGCAGGCATTCTCCTTGCCAGAAAAAGCCTGTCCCTCCCTGGCCAGCCACTGCATCTAAAATTTTCAAGCGGCGTTGTCTTCATCCTGTGGCCGCGGAAAGTCCACTCTGACCACCGACACATGGTACTAGTAAAGCACGGCCCAAGGCCGCTATACTCTCTGTGACAGCTCACTGGTGAGCTTGGTGGATGTCTCCTTGGGGTGACGTGTGCTCTCAGGAACTCAGCGCACACGATCTCAAAACCGCAGGGATGGTGCAGGGTTTCGTTTTCCCCCAAGGTCCTCTGGTGCAACACGTAGTCCCAAAGAACCAGGCTCTTGTGAAAATAAATCTGTCTTTGAGACCGTCCACACACTGGTCAGAGAGCTTGTGGACGGCTCTCCGCACGAGACCAGAGATGCGCTGGCTGGCGTACATAGAAACCTTGTGCCAGGAAAGTGGTGTGGCGATAACGGGCGAAATCATGCTGGCCGCCCTTTAGATCGGTTGCCTGAGAGCACATCCCCTATGCCTGGCACACTTTAACACTGACCTTGTCGTTCCCAGTGAATATTTCTCAAAGAGACAACCCCGGGTCAGACGCCTAGCTGAGAGTAAATGGCTTGAAGTCCTAAGTTCGCATATCCGCCGTTCGCACCCTGCTTCGTCCCGCCTGCTGCGTTGCAGCGTCAGCTCGGCCTCCCCGTCAACCTTCTCATTGTTGATCTTGTGCAGACAACCTGAATTCCACCCTCCACATGCACCAGCGATTGTGCGCAGCAAGCGCAAAGCCATTACGCAGTAACGAAAGTGACGACATGGCCTGACAAGCAGCGGTGGCAGACCTCGGGTGTCTGAACCACCGAGAGTGGGAGGCAGGTGAAAGAGCTCTCGCCCATCCTAGCCAGTTTTGAAAACCATCCAAAATGGTCAGTGCGGGAATCAATGCCCATGTTCAGCATGAGCATTGTGTGTGATCTTAGTTTCTGGAATCGATCGTTGGAACCACTCTGAAACAACAGGTCCGGCCCACTGACGAGGTGGAGAGACGGACACAGATGTGGACACGGAGCCCTATTCTCTCCGTCAAACCACACGGCCCGACAGTTTCACAATTTATCAATCAGTCTTCATTAGGCAGTGGTTCGGGGTCCCAGAGCTAGTGCAAAGTGGCGCATCAGCTCTCAGAGGCAATCATCTCAGGCAAGACAGGGCTGTGTTGAAGCTGTGCCGGAGGCAGAGGAGGAGGAGGAGGAGTATTCCTATCACCGACGTTACCGAAGTCCCTGCCGTTGGAAAGAGGTTGCGCGAATTTGAGGCGGAGGAGGAAGATGAGGAAGATCAGTTTGGTCTAGTGCCCCTCGACCCATGAGGCTTGGAAAACAGCCTCCATTCTCATCACATGAGTGCTTGATGCTTCCATGTTCCTCCAAGCATGACCGTCGCATTAAGGCCATCAAAATGAACAACAGTTACTGGGTGGGCCACCCCCTGGTCCCGGTAAAACAAACTCAGCACTTTCCTTCACCCACCCCAAATAAGAGAGAACCTAATGCAGGAAATGGTATAACCTTGCTGATTGGATCAACTGGAGACATCTGTTGCGTCTACTTCACGTTTCCCCAAATGTCACGGTGGAACAACATCAGCGCGACAAGCAAGCACAGGTGGAGCAGAAGCTTACATGGGTGAGCCATCATCGTCAATCTTTAATTTACCACCTCACAAACGCATGCAAATGCAGGGCACACATCAACACACAGAGATCATCTTAAGATCATGGTGCACGACTATCTGCGTCTCAACACCGATTGTTTTTTTGTTTGTGTTCGTGACCCAATAGACTTCTGGGTATCCAAAATGGACGAATGGCCCGAGCTCGCTCACCCACGCAATGAGGTGTTGTCCTGCCCCAGCAAGCACAGCGATCATATCTGATCGACCTTCAAGCACAGCTGGAGAGAGTTATCATAACAGACAAAATGCATCCGGCTTTTCCACGAGATAAATGTGATCGTTTGACTTTCATCAAAGATGCGCGAATCAGGCATGGATCCTCTGATGATGTTGTGGCCCCCAATTGCCGAGGTTCACCGAAGATTAGTTATCCTGGTTCTCTACTTCACATTCCTCATCAACAACAGAAATGCGGACCTCTTGAAAAATGTTTTTATTTTAATGTTCGATGTGCTGTACTAGCAGATTTTATTCTCTTTTCCCAACATTCATTTTGCTGGTTTTTGGAGCTGTGAGGAACTGTAAAAGACACCTAGTTTCATGACAACACCGAATCCCCTACACACTTTTATCTTTAGAGCTAAGTTTATCGCATTCTGTCAATGGATTTGAGGTCATGTTTCTGTGAGCACTACAGCTATAATTATGGTCCTTTGAGAACAGCACAATGTGGCTCTTTTCAGTGGCTTTTTTCTCCTCAACAATTTTAATAGTGGCTGAGAAGTCATATTTATGAATTTTTTGGGTCATGTTGTTGTGAGATACAGTGCAAATAATATGGTCCTTTTGTGAACAGAAATGTTGAGCTGCTTTTTAAGTGGCATTTCTCCCTCACAAATAATTTTTTTAATAGTGGCTGAGAAGTCATAATTTCTATATTTTTTTGGGGTCATGTTGCTGTGAGAATACAGCAATAATCATGGGACCTTTGGAACAGAAATGTGGTTTTCTATGTGGGATTTCTCCCTCACATTTTTAACAGTGGCTGAGAAGTCATTTTTATAATTTTTTGGGTCATGCTGTTTTGAAATGCAGCAATATACAGGTCCTATTAAATAAAAAAAATGTTGTTTCTAACAGACATTTGTTCTTCAAAATTGTCAAAAGTGGTCAAGGGTCATGTTTTGAATTTTTGGGGGCATTTTGCTTTGAAATGCAGCTATACTACAGGTCCTATTATAAAAATTTTTTGTTTCTAACAGACATTTGTTCTTCACAATTGTCAAAAGTGGCTCATGGGTCATGTTTTGAATTTTTGGGGGCATTTTGCTGTGACTATGCGCTTTTATACAAAAGGTTTTTAAATTTAGTGGTCAAGGGTGATGGTGCTGTCAGAACAGGAATAGGTAGGACACTGTTAATGGACACATATTGCAAAATGACTTGTTTTTGCAAGATTTTTAAACATAGCTCTCAAGCCCGGTATGGAGACAACCCAAATAATACAAGTAACAAAAGAGAACAAAAGACAAGTGGGATTCCATCCTATTTAAAAAATGTGTTTTCTAGAATTAAATACTAAAAAACTTGCATGTACAAAATAGCTGGTAAAAAAATTTTCCTTGAATTGTACAAGGGAGGTACAGGAAAACTTGACCAGATGTAGGTTATTCAGAGGACATGGAGTTGGAGCACGGACAGGAACAAAATACAGAGGCAATTTCCTCCAGCACGTTTTGGTAAATGAGGGAAAAAAAATGCCAAGAAAAATGGCACCTGGGTGGAACAGGAGCGTTAACCACCAGTATTTCCAAGTGAAGTCAATTGGTCCGCACTCATACGGAGGGGCAAGTGCTACCCAGGACAAGGACAGTATATGTCCAGTGAAACTAAAATGGTGGTTGCAAGACTCCTTTTTCTGGCACTTTTTAAATGTGGGGGTCATGCAGGTTTGGGGTCATGCTGTGGCCCAGGACAGGTATAGTCAATGTCAGTGAAACTAAAATGGTGGTTGAAAGACTCCTTTTTCGGCACTTTTTATCTGGGGTTTCATGCAGGTTTGGGGCTCATGCTGTGGCCAGGACAGGTATAGTCAATGTCCAGTTAAAACTAAAAATGGTGGTTGAAAGACTCCTTTTCCCAGCACTTTTTAATCTGTGGGTCAGACAGGTTTAATGTTCATACTGCGTTCCAGGACAGGGATATTCAATGTCCAGTTCAAGTACAATGATGGTTCAAATCATACTGCCTTCTGGCACTTTTTAATTTGTGGGTCATGCAGGTTTAAGGCTCATGCTGTGGTGCAAGATAAGGATAGTGAATGGTCTGTGATTTTTTTTCTGTGGCTTTTATAACCTAAGTGTGTTGCCTAAGATGTAGCACATATCCATTTGACTGTGTGGGATGTTAATTCCAGCTTCTCCAGCCCCCCTGTTTGGGTGTAAGAATGAAGGTGTTGTTGCTCGCCCATAGAATTTAATGGTCATTGATCATAATCTACTATCGACTATCGACTATCTTGACAATGATGGCCGACTATCGACCATCAACCGATGTCGATGGCCAACGTAATCGCTCAACACTACTCAGTTGTATACAAATTGTGTAATACATATTTTATAGTAAATTGCGCCTGTAGTCAGTGGTGCGAAGGCCGCCATATTGATCCATATAACATTTAAATACTCTTATTGCAGTCCGTGCGTCTGTTTGGCTCAGAGAGCTCAGTTGTACGCAAATTGCGTTATACATATTTGATAGTAAATTGCACCTGTAGTCAGTGATGCGAAGGCAGCCATATTAATCCATATAACATTTAAATACTCTTAATGCAGTCCATTAGAGATGGGCGAATTGATTCTAACGAAGTGGAATGCGTTTAGAATTTCAGGAAAACTTTGATTCTGAACGAAGTCGAAGTTTGGGGTGATTCGCGGGAACGAAGCGTGTTTTTGATTGATATAATGGCTGCGAGAACATGGCGTTACATGGGGCAAAGAAGTCTGGGAGGGAGAAAGGTGTAGCCTACATGACATGTGCAGAGATGAAGCCAATCAGAGACCGGCAGGATTCTGTGACGTCACCACACTATATAAGTCCGGGCGCCATGCTCGCTCCTCACACTCCTCTCACTGTGCTGTGTTGGGAAGGTGCTGCCGCCACTGCTGCTTATGATATCACATAGTAAAGAACTCACTTTTATACAGCCATATTTGGGGGGTGTCACAGCTTGTTTTAGAGACTGCTTCTCTTACGTTCTAATTCTGATTTTGTGGGGCATTGGAACTGAAGTCCAGTGTGCGTCCAATGCAGCTGCATATACATTTTAATGCTATCTGCTCAGTTCTTCAGCACATTGAATATCCAAGGGTTATCTAAGCCTGTTCCTGTTGTATTCAGTTAAAGAAACAGCGTTTTTACAATCCAAATACCACTTAATTTTTGGTTGCTCATTTATTTTGCGCAATTTAGATCCAGGGGTAATTAAGCGTTGTTCTGCTGTTGTGGTCACTAAAAGAAATGTTCCTATTCACCGCCAAAGAAGAAATGCCTGTAGCATAATTCATATCCGAAAGTTAATTACGAGTTTTTCTGTTGTTGTGTTCCGTAAAATTTACACGCCGTTTTAACACGCTAAAAAGCTGGTATTTGTTGGCAGCCATATTTATTTTGCACAATTTACATCCAAGGGTTAAACTAAGTTTTTTTTCTGCAGTTGTACTTGGTAAAAGAAACGTTCTTTTTTCACCGCCAAAGAAAATTTTTGGCTGTAGCATAATTCATATCCGAAAGGTTAATTAAAAAGTTTTTCTGTTGTTGTGTTCCGTAAATACACACCGGGTTTTAACACGCTACAAAGCTGGTAATTGTTGGCAGCATATTTCTTTTGCGCAATTTACATCCAAGGGTTAAACTAAGTATTTTTCTGCAATTGTACTTAGTAAAAGAAACGTTCTTTTTCACCGCCAAAAAAGAAATTTTGGCTGTAGCATAATTCATATCCGAATGTTAATTACTAGTTTTTCTGTTGTTGTGTTCCGTTAAATACAAGCCGTTTTAACACGCTACAAAGCTGGTAATTGTTGGCAGCATACTACGTTTGCGGAATTTACATCCAAGGGTTAAATAAGTATTTTTCTGCAGTTGTACTTAGTAAAATAAATGTTCTTTTTCACCGCCAAAGAAGAAATTTTGGCTGTAGCATAAATTCAACCGAAGGTTAATTACAAGTTTTTCTGTTGTTGTGTTCCGTAAAAAAACACGCCGTTTTAACACCTACAAAGCTGAAAATTTGTTGGCAGCATATTTCTTTTGCGCAATTTACATCCAAGGGTGAACTAAGTTATTTTTTCTGCAGTTGTACTTAGTAAAAGAAACGTTCTTTTTACCGCCAAAGAAGAAATTTTGGCTGTAGCATAAACTCATATCTGAAGGTTTAATTACAAGTTTTTGTGTGTTTTTGTGTTCCGAAAAAATAACACACCGTTTTAACACCCTACAAAGCTGATAATTGTTGGCAGCATAATTCTTTTGCGCAATTTACATCCAAGGGTGAACTAAGTATTTTTCTGCAGTTGTACTTAGTAAAAGAAACGTTCTTTTTTACCGCCAAAAAAGAAATTTTGGCTGTTGATTAATTCATATCCGAAGGTTAATTACGAGTTTTTCTGTTGTTGTGTTCTGTAAAATACACGCCGTTTTAACACGCTACAAAGCTGGTAATTGTTGGCAGCATATTTCTTTTGCGCAACTTACATCCAAGGGTGAACTAAGTATTTTTCTGCAGTTGTAATTAGTAAAAGAAACGATCTTTTTCACCGCCAAAGAAGAAATTTTGGGGCTGTAGCATAATTCATATCCGAAGGGTTAATTACAAGTTTTTCTGTTGTTGTGTTCTGAAAAATACACGCCGTTTTAACACGCTACAAAGCTGGTAAATTTTTGGGCAGCAATTTCTTTTGGCAACTTACATCCAAGGGAACTAAGTATTTTTCTGCAGTTGTAATTAGTAAAAGAAACGTTCTTTTTCACCGCCAAAGAAGAAATTTTGGCTGTAGCATAATTCATATCTGAAGGTTAATTACAAGTTTTTGTGTTGTTGTGTTCCGTAAAATAAACACCGTTTTAACACGCTACAAAGCTGGTAATTGTTGGCAGCATATTTCTTTTGCGCAATTTACATCCAAGGGTGAACTAAGTATTTTTCTGCAGTTGTATTTAGTAAAAGAAACGTTATTTTTCACCGCCAAAGAAGAAATTTTGGCTGGAGCATAATTCATATCCGAAGGTTAATTACAAGTTTTTCTGTTGTTGTGTTCCGTAAAATACCCGCCGTTTAAACACGCTACAAAGCTGGTAATTTTTTGGCAGCACATTTCTTTTGCGCAATTTACATCCAAGGGTTAACTAAGTATTTTTCTGCAGTTGTACTTTTTTCACTGCCAAAAAAGAAATTTTGGCTGTAGCATAATTCATATCTGAAGGTTAATTAAGCCTATTGTACTTTTATATTCAGTAAAATACACAGTGTTTTTAAACGGCACATACAAGCAAATTTTTCATGCCCATTTGTGGAGCGCAATTTATATCCAAGGGTTTCCGTAGCTTGTTAGTGGGTTCATTTTGTGTCAATTACTGGGTGTATATTTATAATATACAGATATCTTCATCAAACGAGTCTGTACATTTTAGAACAAACAGTAGTCAGACAGAGAGGTGGCAGGCTCTTCACCCGCGAGTGGCAGTGGCACAAACATTCCTGGAGCAGGCCAGGTCGCAGCACAGCAAAGGGGCCTTCGCAGCAAGGGTCAATCGGTTTTAGGCCACAAAATGCCCCTGTCATCTAGCGGCCGTGTGTGCTCAGCAACCCAATGGTTCTTGATTGGTTGACTAGGTCATCCACTTCCTCCCAGATGACATCTGACAACCCCAGCCAAGAGTCGGTGGGAACGTCAGACACAACCCTTAGTTGGTATGGCCCGGAGCGGGTCAGCGGCCCTCACCTGTCCTCAACCCGCCTCTGTCCCATCCGGTTCCCTCAGCCAGAGATCTACTATGTGGTCTGGGCTCAGTGCCACTATACAGCGAGGATGAGGAGGACAGTCAGCAGCTACTTGGCAGCGAAGAAATTGGGCCAATATCCCCTGCATTTTGCAGTAGACGGGGAAAGTATAGATTTTGGAGAGTGGCATGGGAGGTCATGTTATGAGGGGTCAGCCTCTGCATAACCAAGACCGGTGAGAGGACAGCAGTGAAGATGAAACACCAAATCGATGATGATGTTAGCCGACCGCACTTGGAGCTGGGGAAGCAAGGGCTTCATCATCGTAAGGAGAAGAGGGTGTCAGCTTTCGCGTCAGGCAGCGGCACAGCCAGCAAGTGGGTTGTGTGGCCCCTGAGTCAGCAGGGTAGCAGCAGGGTTTTGTTCTGGAGCCAAGCGGCCACAGGGTAGAAAACTCGCTTCGCAAGTCCAAGAAAGTAGCGGCACAGGGGCTCAGCGAGACAGCGGCAGTAGTAGTCAGTCAGTGCGAAGCATTGGCAGTAAAATCAGATGCTCGGCGGTGTGGCAGTTCTTTGCTAAGACACTGGAGGAGCCGAATATGGGTATATGTAGAATCTGTGGGCAGAAAGAGAAGCATGGCCAGGGAGCTAACGTTGTCACCACGGCCCTGCGTCAACACATGCAACGTCACCATCCGGTGGCTTGGGAGAAACGTGGCTCAGATGTGGTGGTCCATCCAGCCGCCGCAGCAACAGCAGCAGCAGCACCCAGTGGCATGCATGCCATTGCAGCCAGTCAAGGCTCCACCACCTCTGCAGAAGGGAGTTGTTTATCTTTGCCACCATCTCTTGGTCCAGATGCACTCTGCCACCCCCCGTTAGAAGGTCCGCTGGACTACTGGGCCCGCCAAACTGGATGTGTGGCCGCAACTTGCCGAGTTTGCAGTGGAGAAGCTGTCCTGCCCGGCCAGTAGTGTGGCATCAGAGCTGGTGTTCAGTGCGGTGGGGGCCATCGTTACACCAAGGAGAATCCGCTTGTCCATGGGAAATGTGGAATGACTGAGCTTTGTCAAGATGAATCAGGCGTGGATCGGCCAGGATTTCCACACACCAATGCCTTAGGCGTCAGACTACATCAGCCATGATGCCTCACCCAAACTGTGAGAAATGAGTCTGGGTTCAAACTACCTGCCTCAGCCACTATTCTGATGCCGCCACCTGCCTGATGCCACACATCTGCTGCCAGTTTCTCCATCTGCCTACCAACATCTTTACCAGGGACTGGTATTGCCACCCACCTCCACACTCTGTCGTTGTGCCTCTCTATGACCTCATGCTGCTGCTGATGGTGCCGTGACATCCACACTGTGTCATTGTGCCACTCTATGACCTCATGCTGCTGCTGCTGTGGCTGCTGCCGTGACCTCCACACTCTGTCTTTGTGCCACTCTCTGACCTCATGCTGCTGCTGTGGCTGCTGCCGTGCCCTCCACACTGTGTCATTGTGCCACTCTCTGACCTCATGCTGCTGCTGTGGCTGCTGCCGTGCCCTCCACACTGTGTCATTGTGCCACTCTCTGACCTCATGCTGCTGCTGCCATCACCTCCACTCTCTGTCATTGTGCCACTCTGTGGCCTACTACTGTTTTGCCACCTCCAGAATGTCATTGTGCCACTGCCTGACCTCATGCTGCTGCTGTGGCTGCTGCCGTGACCTCCACACTCTGTCATTGTGCCACTCTCTGACCTCATGCTGCTGCTCTAGATGCCATCAACTCCACACTGTGTCATTGTGCCACTCTCTGACCTCATGCTGCTGCTGTGGCTGCTGCTGTGACCTCCACACTCTGTCATTGTGCCACTCTGTGGCCTACTCCTGTTTGTGCCACCTCCACACTCTGTCATTGTGCCACTCTCTGACCTCATGCTGCTGTTGATGCCATGACCTCCACACTATGTCATTGTGCCACTCTCTGATCTCATGCTGCTGCTGTGGCTGCTGCCATGACCTCCACACTCTGTCATTGTGCCACTGTCTGACCTAATGCTGCTGCTGTGGCTGCTGCCGTGCCCTCCACACTGTTTTTGGGCCAAGCCTAACCTCATGTGCGTGCCATCACCTCCCTCTCTGTCTTGTGCCAATCTGGGGCCTACTACTGTTTTCCACCTCCAAATGCATTGTCCCACTGCAACCTCATGTGCGCTTTGGGGGCTGCTGCCGTGACCTCCACACTCTGTCAAGGTCCCACTCTCTGACCTCATGTGCTGCGCTGTTGATGCCGTCAATCCACACTGTGTTTTGTGCACTCTCTGACCTCATGTTGTGCTGTGGCTGTGCCGGACTTCCACACTCGTCTTGTGCCCTCTTGCCCTCATCTGCTGGCCGTGACCTCACCTGTTAAATTGTGCACGGACCTCAGTGCTGCTGTGCTGCGCCGTGACCTACTACTGTGTCTTGTCCCACTCTGTGGCCTACCCCTGTTTTTGCCCCTCCAAATTCATTGTGCCACTTTTAACCTCTGCTGGCGTGGCTCTGCCGTAAACCTCCACAGGGTTTTTGGCCCACTTGTGGCCCTCCTGTTTTTGCCCCCTTTCAGAATGTCATTGTCCCACTGCCTACCTCAGCTGCTGCTGCCGTGCCCCTCCACACTCTGTCTTGTGCCATTCTGGGCCTACTCCTGTTTTTGCCACCTCCAGAATTCTTGTGCCACTTCTACATATGTGCTTGGTTTGCCGCCGTTACCCCCCAAATCTGTCACGTTGGCCACCTGAGCCCTCGCTTTTTTTTTTTCCCTGCGCCCTTCTTTATCAGGTAAATTCCCCTTTAGTTTTTTGGTCATTTTTTTTTGTCTTTTAAGTGCCCAGGAATTTTTTATGTGAACGATTCTAGGGGGCGGCGTCATATGCGTGTCATACTAAAAAACAACATTGTATGAAGCCCAAACCAAGTCCCTCTGCATATTTAAGCATGTCACAACTTTCTCAGCCCTGCGGGTTTGGGGCAGCTGGAAATAGCTGTTTTTAACGCGATTCGCCCGAACAATTCGGTTCGAAACGAATTTTGTCGGAAAATTCGGCGAAGTCCCCGAATCAAATTTTTTGAGAAATTCGCCCAATTTCTACATCCAGCAACAGTTGGCGCAGGAGCTTAGTTGTACGCAAATTGGGTTATACAATTTTTATAGAAAATTCCCTTTGGGTAGTCATATTGCAAGGGCCCCGCCTATTAGCCCTTATAAAATTTAAAACTCTTATTGCAGTCCGGGGTCGGGTTTGGGGCGAGAGAGCTCCGTTTACGCAAATTGTATTTTTCTTTTTTATATAAATTGCGCCTGTAGTCATGGTGAAAAGGCCCCATAAAAATCCATATAACATTTAAATACTTTTTAATGCATCCATGCATTAGTTGGTGCAGAGAGCTCATTTTTCGCAAATGTGTTTTACATATTTTATAGTAAATTGCCCCTGTAGTAGTGGTGAAAAGGCCCGCCTATTAACCCATATAACTTTTAAAAAATCTTATTGCGTCCATGCTTTTGGGGTTGGCGCACGAGTCAGTTGATGAAATTGTGTTTAATTTTTATAGTAAAATGCTCCTGTAGTCTGGTGCGAAGGCCGCCATTTTAAATCAATACAAATTTAAATATCTTATTGAGCAGTCGTCTGGTTGTCGCAAGAGCTCAGTTTACTCAAATTGTTTATACATTTTTTATAGTAAATTGCCCCTGTAGTATGGTGCGGGGCCCCCTATTAATCCTTTTAACTTTTTAAAAATGTTATTGCAGTCCGTGTGTTGTTTGGAGCAGAGACTAGCGTAGCAAATTGTGTTAAATTTTTTATGAAAATTGCGCCGTGTCATGGTCCAAACCCGCCATTTTCAATCCTTAATTTTTTTTTAATACTTCTTTTTCATCAGTCGTCCATTTGGGCCCCAGTCGGAAATTTTTGTACGATATTTTTGTTAAAAACATAAATTGCTATTTCCTACTGGGCAGTTGTAAATTTCAGGGACTGAACAAAGACTCTTTTGATTTTGTGTTAGGGTTCTTCCCACCGGGACCCATTCACGGATTTTTTATAGAAACAGTTT
Source organism: Phyllomedusa bahiana (assembly GCA_025379985.1). Taxonomy (NCBI): domain Eukaryota; kingdom Metazoa; phylum Chordata; class Amphibia; order Anura; family Hylidae; genus Phyllomedusa; species Phyllomedusa bahiana. The sequence goes on along the minus strand of JAODAL010004676.1, from coordinate 80,762 downwards.
GTTTCTAACCCTAGTTGGTTTTGGGAATTGAAGGTTTTAAGCAAGCTGTGTTTTGTCGCCCTTTAAATAAAGACGACAAAAACTTTCCATATTTTTAAAATTTTTATATTTCTGAACATGGAGCAAAACGCAGGGGAAAGGAGAAAGGGGGGTGTAGGATATGGGTGAGGTACGAGGAGGGTGCTCCTTCCAGTGCTGGCGCACACGAAACCCGGGGATCGTCGTTGCAGGCCCATCAGGTCTGTCATTGATGGGTTTCCCTGGCCTTGAATCCCCTTAACGAACTGTCGCCAATCGGTTCTTCAGTGGTTAATGCAACCTGCATCCGCGTCTTACCTCCCCGTCCCCCATCAGGCCAAAAAAGTCTCATCATCATCGCGAATCCCCCAAAAAAAAAAAAAGCGAAGGGAGCCAAATGCAACTCGTGTACCCCCACGGGTGGATAATCCATTTTCTAAGCCCTTTTGATGACAAAATGCAGTTGGGGTCAGAAGGCATATCCAAAATCAAGGGCCAAGAGGATGTTTTTGTTGCTCGCGCCCAACGCTGATGCCATCAGAGGAGGAGAAGGAAGCCCGGGCGGCAACGCCTTGCAGTGCCTGTTGCTTGTAGCCCGCAGCTCCATAATGTAGAATGTCAGGACGTGGAAGTCATTTTGGGGTTGATATGAAAATGAAAAATGCAATCAACGGGGGTTTTTTACAGAATTTGTTGCGAGGCTTCATCATGGATGAGGGGAAAAAGATGGGGAGTGTCAGTAGGACCCCGCCTCAAAAAGGGGGAGGGCGGTTGCACAAGCCCGGGCTGGATTATTCACCCATGACGTGGAAACATGCTCTTTTGTTTTCCCGTCGAAAAGGTCCGGACCTCTCAAGTCTGGGCCATTTTTGATCGAGCCCCTGATTCACCCAGCTGGCAATTTTCCGCGTTTGCCAAAATGCATCAGTAGAGGGGGAACTTAGGTTTTAACCACCACTTATGTTGAAAAGGAGGGGAAAAATTGGTGAAAAAAGGGCCCCACCGGGGCCCCGGGGTTCCAACCACTGTCACACCCTCAGCCCCTGCTTAGCCCCCACCGTGCCCCGAACCACCACCCCCAAAACCCCCCACCCTTCCCTTCACCTTTGACTGCCCCCAAAACCAGATGCCCAGCAGGTTTTCCTTTTCCAGAAAAACCGTCCCTGCCCCGGCCACCCCGTCATCCCAAAATCTCAAATAATCTCCAAAAAATTGGGAATCTCGCAAGGGGAAAAAAGATGACTTTTGATCCTATTTTTACATTTTGCATAGGCAAACTTAAACTCTACATTTTTCTTTTAAACACTAAAACGTAATTTTATTTATCAACTCTTAACCTCTATCCGCTATTTTAAAAACCTGATCTTTCCTCACTTTTTTCCCTTTTTGCTTCTGAAAGAGGGAATAACTCCCCTTTCATCATCAAGTTGGGGGAACCCCCCTTTAAAAGGGAGCCTTTTTCATACAAATTTCTGCTTCGTAAGGGATCCCCCAAACAATACTTGGGGAGTCGTCCTAAACTCATAGACACAAACAAATAAGGCCCCCTTGTGACCCGTCTGCAGCAGGTGACACTTGTAGACAGAGGTGGAGATCAAATTTAAACGTCAGCCCGACCCCGCCGACATGTTTCGCCAGCTAACCCGGCTTTATAAAGGTTAGAGGCCGATCACATGTGGTCTGAGCTCACTTCCTTTTTTTTTCAGTTAGTAAACACCCCAAGGTGCCCACCAATTTTTTACCACAAGAATCCACATAAAGCCCCCTCCCCCTTCCGGCGGGCCATCAAACTGTCCTGCTAAAGCTGCCACCGCTTCATGAGCCAACAACCTCGTAAAAATTTGCCACTCCATAAAAGGCTTGGCCCCATCTTGCCGTACTGCCCGTGCCAATGCACTGCACCCCAAAACTCAGCCCTGACTGTGAGGGCTTCCACCATTTTTCTCTTTTATTGCAACTGCCCCGCCCCCCTAAATGAACTAAGCAACTAGGGACACATTTTCACAGCACCGCCTCTTTTCAATTCCCATAAGCCCCTTCTCTTAATATCTAATTTTGCATATTCATTGGGATATACACTCCACTTTTACAAAAGACCACTTCTTTTTTTCCCCTAAAGCTCTTCTCCTATGTATGTAATATGATTTTCATTCAATAGAGCTGCAGGCCCATTAAATACATGTTCCACTGCATTGTATATATTGTCTCAAACTATTTTTCATAAACTATTCTCTTTTTACATGTAAAATTTTACTCTTTTTAATAAAACCGTAGCTCTTGGCTACCCTCCCTGGCGATTTTGGGGTGTAGTTTTTTTGCGGAAAAGGCAAGATGGATACACGCTATACATTGAAAACCCAAAGGCCTAAAAGAAGGGTTTTCTTTTTTTGGGATTTATTTGATCTTGCTGATTCCCTTATAATAATTTTTGAAGAAACAGATATATGTGATTAAGTAAGGTCAAGTGGATTATAGCCATTGAATATTGACTATGGAAACATCGGGTTATATTGTTTTTTTTTTTTTTGTTTGTTTTTTTCCCCCCCCCCCTTCCCTCTCCCTCGCGCCCCTTCCCCCCCCCCCCCCTCTCCTCTCCCCCTTTTGCCCCCTATTTTTCCTCATTGTCCTGGGTCCTGTAATGAGACAGATATTATCACGTGAGGCCACGGGTTTTTTTATTTAACAAATTAGGGAGCATGTATATTGTTTTTCAAGGGGGCTATTATGTATTACTATGTATTTGGGTTTATTGTTCTGTTGCGGCGCTGGTTAGTGCGAGGCGGGTGCAGCTGGATGCGGTGGCATTTTAGGGTACTGGGTTCCTAATCTCCCATTTTGATATGGTGGGGTTGAATGGCTAGCTGTGACCGTAGGAGAGAAACTTCAAAGGGGAACTTGTGGGTCAGATGGGGAGGGGGGGAAGGTAGATAGAGCCACGTTTATTAAAATGAGTTGTTTTCTTGAAAGAGAATAGTTAGAAAATGTCTTAGACAATCATACAAAACAGTGGAACATGTTTTAATGGGGCCTGCACTTTTGGAAAGAATATGCATTTCTACATAGGAGAAGAGTTTTTGGGGAAAATAAAAATTTTAGTGGGCTTTGTACGTGGGGGGTTATTCCCAATGAATAGCTATTAGTATTTAAGAGAAGGGGCTTTTTTTGGGGAAAGAAAAGATGGGAGTGTGTGTGTAAAGTGAACTATTGCTTTGTTCATTTAGGTGAGGCACGCAGTTGAAAAATATGAGAGAAATGAGATGGAAACCCCTCACAGTAGGGCTGAGGTGTTTGTTGGTGCAGTGGGGATTGGCACGGGGAGTCGGGAAGATGGGGCGCAAGTGTTATGGAGATGGCGAATTTTACTGAAGGTTTTTTGGTCATGGAGATGGGGCAGCTTTAGCAGGCATGTTATGAGTGTGCAGCGCGGAAGGGGGGGAGTGGGCTTTATGTGGATTCTCTGTGGCTAATTTGGGGACACCCGTTGGGGGTGTTTACCTAACATGATATAAAAGGAGTGAGCTCAGACCCCATGTGATCGGGCCTCTAAGCCCTTTATAAAGCCCGGTTAGCTGGCCCAAAAAATGCGGCGAGGCGGCAGACGTTTTAATTGTGAAACTCACACTTGTCTACAAATGTCACCTTTCAGGGGGTCACAAGGGGGGGCCCTTTTTTGTTTTGTGTCATGAGAGTAGGGGCGAAAACCCCAATAGTTGGCTTGGGTCCCTTACTGGCTAGTACTTTCTAAGATATAAGGTCCCGTTTTTAGGTGGGGTTCCACCCCAAATTTATGATTTGGGAAAAGGGGGTTTTTTTCCCTCTTTCAGAAGCAAAAAGGGTTAAAAAATGAGGATAAGTCAGGTTTTTAAATGTGTGTTGAGGTTTAAAAGGTTGTTTTAAAAAGTTACGTTTTTTTGTTTTAAAAGATAGAGAACGATAGAGTTTTAAATTTGCCCATGGGAAAATAGTAAATAATGATCCAAAATCTAAGCGCGTTGTCTGCATCGCGTCCGGAAAGCCCTCTGACCCCCGATACATGGGCTAGTAAAACCGGCCCGGTGCTAGATCTCGTGCGCTCACTGGGGGAGTGGGTGGATTTTTGTGGGGACATTGGCTCTCGGTGGGCACGCTCTTCAAAAACCGCGAGTGGTGAGGGTTGTTCCCCCCGGTCCCAAAGGTTGCATACGTGCCCAGGAAAACCCGTCCCTCTTGAAAATTATTCTGTCAAAAACATTTGGGCAGGGCGTGGCGGTCTTCGCAACGAGGCGAGCGCTGCTGGGGACAAGAACCTTGTGTCAGGCAAGGTGGTGTGCGATAACGGTCGAAATCTCCTGGCCGCCCTTAAGATCGGTAGGCTGGAACACATCCCTTGACTGGCACACGTCAAGAACCTCGTCGTCCAGAAATTTCTAAATCGCTACCTGGGTCTCGACTGCCTGCTGAGAAAGGCTCGAGGTCTGAGCTCACACTTCCGCCGTTCGCATCCTGCTTTGTCCTGGCTGGCTGCGTTACAGCGTCAGCTTGGCCTCCCCGTCAACCGTCTCATTGTTGACATGGCAACATGCTGGAATTCCACCCTCCACATGCTCCAGAGATTGTGGCAGCAGCGCAATGCCATTACGCAGTACAAAGTGACACATAGCCTGACAAGCAGCGGTGCGGACCTTGTGGTGTTGAGCCACCGAGAGTGGAGGCAGGGGAAAGAGCTGTGCACCATCCTTGTGAGTTTTGAAGAAGCCACCAAAATGGTCAGTGAGGACAATGCTCTTGTCAGCATGAGCATTGTGGTGATCTTAGTTCTGGAACAAGTGTTGACACTCTGAAACAGCAGGTCCCACCAGCAACGGAGGAGGAGACGGACACAGATGTGGACACAGAGTCTTTCTCTCCGTCGAATCCAGAAGGCCCAACAGTTTCACAACTTTATCGGTCTTCATTAAGCGGTGGTTCGGGGTCCAGGGCTGGTGCAAGGTGGCGCCTCAGCTCTCAGGGTACATCATCTGAGGCAAGTCAGGGCTGTGTTGAAGCTGAGGCGGAGGAAGCGGAGGCGGAGGAGGAGGTATTCCTAGACACCGACGTTACCGATGTCTCTGCCTTGGAAAGAGGTTGGCATGGATTTGAGGTGGAGGAGGAAGATGAGGAAGATCAGTTTGCTAGTGCCCCTCGATCCAGAGGCTTTGGAAATCAAGGCTCCATCTCTCACATGAGTGCTTGGATGCTCCATTTCCTCCAACATGATCCTCGCATTAAAGCCATCAAAATGAACAACAGTTACTGGGTGGCCACGCTCCTCGATCCCCATTACAAAGCGAAACTCAGCACTTTCCTTCCCCCTACCCAAATAGAGAGTAAAGTGCAGGAATTGGAGATCGTGCTGATTGATCAACTGGGACATCTGTTGCGTCTGCTTCACGTTTTTTCAAATGTCACGGTGGAACAACGTCAGCAACTAAACAGCTTAGATCCCAAGTCCCGCAGCAGCGGGCTTGTGGCAGAACCAAAAATGGGTGACCTCTGGAAATCTTATTTACCACCTCACCAACGTATGTAATGCAGGGGCAAACATTCAACAACAGAGCCCCCTTAAGATCAGGGTGCATGACTACCCTGCGTCTCAAACCAATGTTTTTGGATATGTTCTGGACCAAATCGATTTGGTACCCCAAAAATGGATGAATGGCCCAAGCTTCGTCCCCACGAAATAAAGGGTTGTCCCCCCCAGCAGCCCAGCGTCTTTTTTTTTGGGGACCTTTAAGCACAGCTGGAGGTGTCTTTTACAGCAAAGCCCCCGGCTTTCCATGATAAATGGATCTTTTTGACCTCATCAAAGAAAAAAATCAGGCGTGGATCTCTGATGATTTTTTGCGGCCCCAAATTTGCCTGGGTTTTCTTCTTCAAACAGAAATGGTCCTTTAAAAAAAAAAAATTTAAAATGATCATTTCTTACTGAAAATTTTTTTTCTTTCCCCCAAAAAGGGAATTTTTTTTTGGGGAGAAGGTTTTAAAAAAAACCAAATTTTACACGGTTTTTTAAAAAAAAAACCTTTCCCTTTTAAAATTTTTTTTTAAAAATTTTTTAAAGAAAAAAAACATAAAATAAATATAACAAAATTTGGCCCTTTAATTTTTAATTAAATTTCCCCTTTAAAGGGTTTAAAAATTTAAGTGGCTTTCCCCAAATTTTTAAACAGTTGGGGGAAATCCCCCAAAGGGTTTTTAAAAAAGCAAAGGAAGATTCAAAAAGCCAACAAAGGGCCAAAACGGAAGGGGGATTCCCCCCGGGGCCCGGGGGCCCCCTTTTTTTTTCCCCCAAAATCCCAAAGATGGAACCCTGGGGGTTTTCTTCGGGATTCCCGGGTTTTGGGGTTGGGGGAAAAAAACCCCAAAACCCCTGGGGAATTAGTTTCCCCCAAAAACCCCTTAAAAAACCAAGGGGCCAAAATTTTTGGGAAAAAGGACCGGAAAACCTTTTTAAAAAAAATTCCCCCAAAGGGGGGTTTAAGCGCCCGGACGCACCGGAAAATAAAACCCCCACAAAACCCTATAAAACGCTTTAAAGTTCAAAACCCAAACAAAATTTTTAGAGGAAAACCCTTTCACACAAGGGAACTTTTTTGGTTTCCCTTCCCCATTTTGAAAACCTTTTAAACTAAAAGGAGATACCCAATCGGGGGACCCGGGGCCCCATTTTTAACTGTTTTTTGGACAAAAAGCCCGGGGGGCCCTTTTTAAAACCTAAGTTCAAACTTTCCATACCCCCAAAAAAAACTTTGTTTCAGAATTTTAAAAAACTTTTGGGAAAAAAACCCCCAAAAAACACACAGATAAACAAACCCCAAAAAAAGCGGGGAAACTAAAATAAGGGGGATTCCGTGAACCCCCTTTTATTAAATTATGGAAACCGGGGTTTTTCAACGCCCCGACCGGAAACACCCCGGCAAACAAAATTTTCCCCCAAAAAAAAACCAAAAGGGGGGACAATTTCCTTAAAAAGAGAATAAAAAACCCAAAAATCGGTTTTATTGACCTCCCCCCCGGGGGGGCTATGAAAAAAGGGGGAAACCAAACCGTGTACAAGGCAACGACCCCCCCAAAAAAAACCCCAGTCCCCCCTCCCTTTCCTTTCGTCATCCACCAAACCTGCGGCGTATTATTGTCCGGAGTGCCCTGAAGGCCCCAACTGAAAATGGCACCTCACCCTGCCTGCAGAACAGGTGCAAGACCTGCAGACACATTCACACTGCTGACCGTGTACTTGTCCCACAGTCACAGCAGGTGCACAGAATTAGGGGGATATTTTCCTGCAGGTCTTCCAATGTGGTGTATCTGATCATGTGTGCGCAATGTCCGACCACAGGCCTTTATGTGGGAGAAACAGGGCAGAGACTCAGCCAGCGCATGAATTCACACAGATTCACCATTAACAACAACAGAACAGATCTCCCAGTGGCCACACATTTCTCCGATGACCATTGTAATGAAGACTTGAAGATTATGGTTTTAATGGGACATTTTAAGACGCAGAGGGAGAGAAAGGAATGGGAATTTAAATTAATGCAAACAGTTCAAACTCTGCAAAAGGGGTTAACTATACATGCCAGCTTTATGTCAAACTATGTGTGAACTCTGAGGACCACAAATTACACCTGATGGCTACGAGGTAAGACGGAGAATTACTGACTCCCTCCGTCATGCCTCACAAGTTTCCAGATTGTTGATTTCTTGACCTGTTGTAAATGACTTGTCTGCTTATATTACACTTTGTTATTTTTAATAATTCTAAGATCCTTTGAAGATCCATGTCTTTTGCGTATAAAAAGTCTGTAAATGTTCAGTTCTTGTATAACATCATGTCTGAAGAAGGGGGCTAGTACTCTCAAAAGCTCACCATGAAATATATTCAGTTAGCCTCTAAAAGGTATCGCCTGATTTCTTCACTCTTCTAACAGTGGCTGAGAAGTCATTTTTATAATTTTTTGGGTCATGCTGCTGTGAAATACAGTTATACTACAGGTCCTATTTTAAAAAATGTGGTTTCTAATAGAGATTTGTTCACAATTGTCAACAGTGGGTCATGCTGTGGTCCAGGACAGGGATAGTCAATGTCCTGTTCAACTAAAATGGTGGTTGAAAGACTCCTTTTTCCGGCACTTTTTATCTGTGGGTCATGCATATTTAAAGGTCATGCTGCGGTCCAGGACAGGGATAGTCAATGTCCAGTTCAACTAAAATGGTGGTTCAAATATTACTGCTGTCTAGCACTTGGTAATCTGTGGGTCATGCATATTTAAGGGTCATGCTGCGGTCCAGGACAGTGATAGTCAATGTCCTGTTGAACTAAAATGGTGGTTGAAAGACTCCTTTTTCTGGCCCTTTTTCATCTGTGGGTCATGCAGATTTAAGGGTCATGCTGCGGTCCATAACAGGGATAGTCAATGTCCAGTTCAACTAAAATGGTGGTGGAAAGACTCCTTTTTCCGGCACTTTTTAATCTCTGGATTGTCACGAGCGGCGCCGCAGCCCGTGGCCCGGGCTGCAGGTGCGCTCGTGTCCCTGCTGCCCCCATTACGCCGTGGGCGGGTGGCCCCGAGGTCCGCGGGCGCAACCGCTCCTTCGGGCGCTGTCACTTACCTGACCACGCTTCTGCTCTGTCTCAGCCGTCTGCCGGCCAGTGCAAGCGTTCCCGCTCACTAGGGCGCGCACGCGCCGGCTCTGTTATATTTAAAGGGCCAGCTCGCCAGTAATTGGTGTTGCCGGCCGCTGACCATATATAATGGCTCCACCACTTCCTTGACCTCGCCGAATCCATAGTGACCAAACCTATGTAAGGAAGCCTTTTGTCACTTCCTTTCGTCTCTTCCGTGAACCAGTTCCGTTTATGCCCGTCAAACGACCACGAACCTTCGCTGCCTGACCAGACCTTCTGACCCGACCCCGACTACGAGTTTGCCTGCCGATTCTGTACCACGTTGTACCTTGGCCGCCTCCGCAAGCAAGTCAGATCAGGGGTAGCGACCTGGTGGAATCTCGCCGCAGCAAGTCCATCCCGCTTTGTGGCGGGCTCTGGTGAAAACCGGGACTCACTTAGACTCCAGTGGATCCACTAACCCAGTCCGTTACATGGGTCATGCAAATTTAAGGGTCATGCTGTGGTCCAGGACAGGTATATTCAATGTCCTGTTGAACTAAAATGGTGGTTGAAAGACTCCTTTTTCCGGCACTTTTTAATCTGTGGGTCATGCAGATTTAAGGGTTATGCTGCGGTCCAGGACAGGGATAGTCAATGTCCAGTTCAACTAAAATGGTGGTTAAAATAATACTGCCTTCTGGCACTTTTTAATTTGTGGGTCATGCAGATTTAAGGGTCACACAGTGGTACAGGACACGGATCGTGAATAGACTGTGACTTTTTTTCTGTGACTCTTGTTGCCTAATTGTCTTGCCTAAGATGTAGCATGTATCCAGTTTACTGTTGTGGATGTTGATTCCAGCTTCTCCTTAACTGTTTGGATGTAAGAATGAAGCTGTTGTTACTCTCCCATAAACTTTAATGGTCATCGGTGATTATCGACTATCGGCATGATAATTTCAAAAATCTGTCATCTATAAGATGACGATTGTCAACACAATCGCTCATCACTAACGGTCACATAAAGAACATGAAAAACATTGTATGGTCACCCAGAGTGACAGTGGAATGACCAGTCAGCCCATGTCATCCACTTGAATTAGTCTAGCAATAAGTCTGAAAGCTAAAAACCGGTCCATGCCTTACCCTAATTTTGGAACAGTACTTTACACAGATACAACATTCATTAGTTTAAGTCAATGCTAGGACATTAGCTGAAAGGATTTAAGAAAATGCATAGCAAGGAAACAATCAGAATTATATTTTCTGGACTTAGGTAGAGTGAAAGGATTAATATAAAGGCTTTTTTCAGTCAAATAAAAAGCTAAAGCAGACCTGTATGAGTTGCCAGCCAAACCTTAGTACATTTTATTGCAAGTATTTCATGTTTTTAGAAAGGGCTTGCAAAGGTAGTCTACCAAGTTTGAAATTATATTTAACATATTTTCTATTAATAATGAATGGAATGTCATGAGACAATATGTTTTTGAAGATCTCATACCATCAAGAAGTGAAGACAAAGTTAAAAAGTTCCACCTCCATGTATGTACCCAAGGATCTAGAACATCAAAAGCACAGTACTAGAATGACAAAAGGAGTTGTCAAACTGTTTTAATAAAACTAAATTAAGTTGCTACTGGGGAGATATAAGAAAAAAAATTACTACCTACTTTCATCCTCACTACCATTCCAGCACTGACTCTGTGGGCCATCTCTCTCTGGTCTTCAGTGTTCACTTCCAAATAGTGATGTCAGGCAGAGGCATGTGACTGCTGCAACCAATCAGCTACTGCAACAGCAAAGTTGTGACTTCTAGTAGTGGAAGTAAAGAGGACACAGGGGAAAGGCGACCACAGAGTTGGTGCTGTATCGGAGGTGAGGAGGATGGTGAATATGAGGTTTTTTTTCAGTTCCTTAAATTTAAAAATTAAAAAAAAAAAAAAAAACCACTTGAACAACTGCTTTACGATTTCCTGTCTGAAACGTCTCATTTCAGTGGCAAAGAAAGTGGGTAACTATTCACAAAAGAGGTTGTACAGTTGGTACAACCTTTCCCAGCAAATGTGAGAACTATAGTATATGACATTTAAATAAAAGGAAAATGGTAAAGCTCATATGACAAACAAGGTTACAGAAAATTAAAATTGTTATCTCTTGAAACTTCACTCATCCCAAAACTTTTTTACTGCAGGGCCCAGCAGTGAAAAAAAAAACGTGTCTTTCTACATGCTATTAAGGGTACAAAATTATGTGTTTCTGCAATCGTTGTTTTTTTTTTTTTTCTTTAAACTCGAGCAGAAAAATTTTAAACAAAGGCAAACTCCGCTCTCAAGTTTCCATTTAAGAGTTCGAAACTGCTTGAATGAATGGTATCTATAAACAGTTATACAAAAGCTAAAAAGGATTTAAGATTGAAAATCCAAAACAATCCAAAAATAATTTGACTTTTAACATCTAAATCCCAATAAGTGTTTAAAAGTGTGGGTGGCATGCATACATTGCCCATCAATGAGAGCTCTTTCTTGTACTTGCAATTAATTGGCTTCAATCATTAGCTTTTTTATATAGTTTTGGTAGCTTTTTCAAACTATAAACAAGCCGAATTTTCACTTTTCAATCAGTGTGTTCCCCGGCACTGAATTCTAAATATGTTTTATAGACTCTTTTTATAGTTCTAGTTATGTTCCAACTGCAGAATGTTTTACAATGGGTATTTTGAGGAAGTTACATTTAAACAATCCATCATTTGCCACCCATTTTCAGGAATTTAGCCTGTCTATTTTGTAATTTCCAAAGAATAATAGAGTGATTGACCTAATGAAGATGAATAACTAGTTTGTCCAAATTCTGTGAGGCTAATATAACCTGACGGGAACTGTATTAACTCCTTGTACATTACCGCAACACAAAATGGCTTGCTAATGCAGTGTTTTGCAAATTATGCTTAAAACATAAGGAGTTAACATAAAGGATCAATTAGGTGACCTGAGTTGGCAAGCCCTCTTATTGAAGTGTGTCTGACATTGTTCTGCAAGAACGTTCTGTGCTGTTGTAGACACACTCCTTTCTTCCGCCTAAAGACCAAGGAAAGCAAACTCCCCACCTTGCCCTGTTCAATTTTCTCTCTCTTATTCTTCAAGGAGCATATCCTTCAACTGCATGGGAGTGTTGCGACCTGGGAAACAGCCTATTTGACCTGCCAATCTTCTATCCTTCCTGCACTGTGTATAATTTGCTATCGTACTAAAGGAACTTTAATATACAGTAGAAAAAGTAATGAAATGTATTTTTGAGCTAAAGTGTTTTTCTATGTTGAGAGCTCATAAGCACACCAGAGGCACAAGCACAGTTTGCATAATGTCTTATGAGGTCCCTACATTTTTATTCACTTCAGCATGGCACCATACAACAGCTTTGTATTACAAAAGGTATTCTACATAATATACAGTACACAGTTGAGTCACATTACTATGATCACCAACTAATATCCAGAGTAATCATTGTGTGCAGCACAGAAAGCAACTGGACGGGCTGAGAGTGACTCAGTAAGATTCTGATAGGTTGTCACATGCATCTGGAGCCATATTGACTTCATCCCACAGCTGCTGGAGGGTGCGTGAGGGAGGATCCGTAGAGCAAACATTGCGATTGAGGTGGTTACATGGATGCTTAAATAGGTTCAAGTCTGGATAATTAGAGCTCCAGGGTAGTTCTTAAGACTTGATCATGTTCTTTCAGCCAATGGTGGACATTTCTAGCTAGTGACATGTTGCATTGTCTTTCTGGAAGATCCCATTCTCCCCAGGAAAGATGATCAGAATGTATAGGTGTTCTTGATCTGCAAGGATAATTTCATACCCAAAATTGGTTATGTTGGCCTAGAAAATGCCACAAAACATTCCCCAGACCATGATGCTGCCACCATTAGCTTGAGTTCATTTAGCAATGATCGCAGCATGTTTGTTTTCTGATATTTCTCCTCTGACACGCCAAGATTCATCCACTTGATAAAGCAGAAAGCATAATTGATTGGAGAAGACAACCCTTTGCTTATCAGCATAGGTGCAATGACCATCTGCTTCTGAGCCCTAAACAAAGCAGGGTTTGCTAACTGTTGTTTTACAGTGGATTGCAAAAGTATACATACCCCTTGAATTGTTCCTCGTTTTTAAACATTACAGCCACAAACTTAAATGTATTTTATTGGTATTTTATGTGATAGAGCAACATAAAGTAGCAAGTATTTGTGAAGTGTAAAGAAAATGAAACTTGCTTTTCTAAATTTTTGCAAATTAAAAGACTGAAAAGTGTGGCATGCATATGCATTCTGCCCCCTGTACTCTGATACCCCTAAATAAAATCCAGTTTGACTTAATGCCTTTAGAAGTAACCTAAATAGAAAATAGAGTACATTTGTATGAAATGTATTCCCAGTAAAACTAGAGAACATAAGTGAACAAACAGCATCATGACACATACCAGTCAGTTCATGGATAAAGTTGTGGTAAAGTGTATTGCAGTATTTGGCTTCTAAAAAAAAAATAGCCCAAGCTCTGAACATCTCATGCAGCACTGTTTAATCCATCATCCATAAATAGAAGGAGTATGGCACAACTACCAAAGTAACAAGACATGGTCATCCACCTAGACTGACAACCTGGACAAGGAGAGCACTAATTAGAGAACCAACCAAGAGGTCCAGGGTCACTCTGGAGGAACTGCAGAGATTTACAGCTCAGGTTGGAGAATTTGTACACAGGACAACTATTGCTCCTGTACTTTAAAAATTTGGCCTTTATGGAAGACTGTCAAGAAGAAAGCCTTTTTGAAAGCAAGTCATTTCGTGTTTGCAGTTTGCAAAAATCTATGTAGGTGACACAGCAAGCATGTGGAAGATGGTGCTCTGGTCAGATGAGATCTAATTTACAAACTCTGTGTGAACTAAAGTCAACACTGCACATCACCCTGAACACACAATCCCGATTGTGAAAAAGGGTGGTAACAGCATCATGCTGTTGGGATGCTTTTCTTCAGAAAGGGACTGAGAAGCTGGTCAGAGTTGATGAGAAGATGGATGAAGCTAAATACAGGGCGATCCTGGAGAAAAACCTTTTAGAGGCTGCAAAAGACTTTAGACTGGGCAAAGGTTCACCTTTCAGCAGGACATCAATCCTAAATATACAGCCAAAGCTACAATGAAAAAGTTTACATCAAAACATATTCATATGTTAAAATGACCCAGCCCAGACCTAAATCCCATTGAGAATCTGTGGCATGACTTAATAATTGTACATAAACGTTTGCCAACCAATATGACTGAGCTAGACCTATTCTTCAAAGAAAAATGAACAAAAATTCCAGCTTCTAGATGTACAAAGCTGATAGAGACATCCCCCAGCAGACTGCAGCTGTCATTGCAGCTAAAGGTGATGTTACAAAGTATTGATCCACCACACTTTTCAGTTTTTTAATTTGCCAGAATTTGGAAAAGAATCATTTTCTAATCATCTCATATAATATCAATAAAATACATTTAAATAATGAGGAACAGTTCTTTTGCAACCCACTGTAGACACGTCTCTTTATGTTGGTGCTAAGCTACTCCAATGTAATGCTTCCGTCCGTCCATTGTAGCTGACAATAGCATCTATGATCAATGACATGTGGGGCTTTGCAGTTTTAATGTCACTTATTTTCAGTAATGCTATTTGTCACCTCAGAGGTACACAGTTAACAAACTGCATGGTTTCAGAAACACTACTACACTTGGCCCGAAAGCCAACAGTCATGCCTTTTTGCAGCTCTAATAAATTGCTGCTTTTATTTATGACAATATCGAAGGATATGTTTACAGATAGACTATCACACACCTTGTATACACACCAGGCCAGCTCACGACACATGAGCTAAGTGCTGCCAGGTCAAAAGTAGTTAGTGTTCATAGAATGTGACTCTACTGTGTATCATCCAATGGAACATGACACAATTTTTAAAAAAGTCACAGTATACCTCTGTATGAAATTAGAGTCATACAGAGATAGCATTAAGGTTCTATTAACTTCTATGAGTACTGTATTACAGCAAATTACAGGCAGCAGTGTGTATACAGCACAATACAGCCAGTGTCCAGCTGGAGTGCATGGGGTCTATCAGTGGAGTTGATTCTTGGGGCCCATCCTACAACTACAATATATGACTGCACATACTACACATCGTTTTCTACCTCTCTTTCTCTGTCTATTTCTCTGAAAAGCAGCTCAAGGCCTGCCATTCTCAGTGGTTCACCATGCCCAGGGCCACACGGGTTTCCCCTGTGGGCCAGCCTGAGCCTGAATATAGTGATGCAGAAACGTGCAGAAACCCTAAGGATACTTGCACACACTGTCGTTTTGCATTGTGCTGGCATCTTTGGTAATTTACCAGATGTGTTATGGGATGGGACCTCTATCCCCTGATGAAGCCATTTAGTTGGTGAAACATGTTGGGGAGGTCAGGCATGACATTTTAATTTGTGATTTCTCACCTCTTTCTACAGTGTTACCCGCTGCAGAGGGTCTCACAATGAAACCTTATATGTTTTATGTCCATCGGTTTAGGGCTGACTGCCCAAGTAGGATGTTTTGGATCCCTTATTGGAGTTAGTAAATTACTGTATATATATAAGGTTAATAGGTGATGTTCCACCAGACTTGATAATAGAAAAGGAGTTATTCCTTCACAATTAGAAAGGGATAAATCGAGAGGTTAGAAATCAGGTTTTTAAATAGTGTGTATCGAGGTTAAGTGTTATACATAATAAAAGTTAAGTTTTAGTGCTTTATAGATTGAGAACTGATAGAGTTTAAGTTTGCCTATGGCAAAATAGTAAATATAGTCATAAAATACATACATGTCGCCCTTAAAATCTGGCACATTTTCCTGATAAAACAATTTACCTTGTAAATAAACCATTTGGGATGTTCAGCAAGCTTTTTTAGTCCATGGCAAACACACAAATCCCATTTTTTTTACAGTTCTGTCACAAACACTGACTTCTGTTTCTTCCCATTTGTTTTCCATTTGTTTTGTTGAACATTTTCTGTTACATATTGCTTTGAGTTTTCTATCCTGCTGCTTTGATGTCTTCCTTGGTCTACCCATATGATTTCCTTCTATAAACTTGTATATTGTTTATGCTTGCACCAAATATTATGCACAGTAGATTGGGAACAACCAACATCTTTTGCTCTGTTCTATATTTGATTTCATTTTGGAGTTTTATATAATACTTTAGAAAAATGTAGAATGGGCTACTTAAACTGTGGAATCATAGAAATGCAAAAAGCAGATATCCCCTAAATAGACAAATAATCTAATACTCAAAATATAATATTGAAATATAAACATCGTAATAAATTGTCATAGGTATATAAAATACAATGCAAACAAATTGTCAGAATCTTACCTATATGTTCTTGAGACAAATAGGGTCCCAGGGAATATATGCCATAATCAGTTCCTTTGCTGAAGGCTGTATTAAATTTTCATGATAGTTCCCGGATTGTGCAAAATAACAGATGGAGAGATGATAAATCACTACTCTTACCCTACAACACTGTCCCCTACACCTATCCCTTAGCAGGGTTGCTCCCTCGAAAAGGGTGACCTACAACCTAAACCTAAGAAACCTCAAAAAATCCCTATATGCTTAAACACCCAGATGCCTTTCCAAAACCTACCCAAAAATTTTGGGATTACGTGGAAAATAAAAAAATGGAAGAGTAAGGCTTTTTTAAAACGGCTTTTCCCGAAGTTTTAAACGGATTTCCCATCGTAAATACGTTTTTGAAAATCATTGGAAAATCAGTTTCAAAAAAATCCATAAGGGGGCAGATTTGTCTGATTTCCCGCGGATTCACCCTCTCCAATCATTGTGGTGGTGAAACCCCCCCGTAAATAATTGCGCAATTTTTTTTTCCCTCCGGATTTCGTCTCAATCCGCGGCGCAAACCGGAACGGAATACGCGTGTGTGAACCGACGAGCCGTATTTTCTATTGAAATCAAATAGAAAATAGGCTGTGGACTTTGTTCTGAACTGGATTTGCCGAACGATTGACGACGTCAATCCGTCGGCAAATTAACCTGCGGAGGCGTAATAAGCCATGTGCACGAGGCCTTAGGGTCTCAAAACTAGATAAAATCATAGTTTGAAAGAACCGCATATAGTGGAGCCCGGATGTATGATCACAAAGAGTAAAGCAGCAAATTAAGGTGAATATACAAATAGCTCCAACTCTCATGGGGCATATCACAGAACATACTTAAGAGTGTAAATGTTAGTAGCCCTGTTTTGTAAACAGACAATACTGTGTCATTAATTGGTGTAAATGGTATCAAGCAGCAATAACAATTATAACATTCATCAAGAACTTACAGCAGCAAGATTTCTGCATACATTCCTATTACGCATCAACCTACTTTCGATTTCAGAATCACACATGTGCACTTCAATGTGGCCAACTTGAGTACTCGGCGTCCACTTTCTTAAAAAGAAACACACATTATTTGGCCCTGAAATTGCCTGGTTATTTTGCTCACAAACATTAAAGGCAACTCTAGCCACAGATTGCAATGTGTATGTCAAACAGAACTCTAGTATACACATAACCCTAACCATATTATAGCCTACAAGTGATTAGATTTTGGCAGTTTAAGGAAAGTGTCCATAAAATGCCTCCAGCACTAGAAAGGAGCAAATATATGAAAATAAAATTATATTACCTGTATCTAATTATGATGTATGCATTTAGATCAACTTGTCATGCACTACTATTAAAAGGTAATCTCAAATAAATTTGTATAAAACAGATTGTCTTAGAAAACAAATGCTATTAAATAATAAGACATAAGATTTAAACATAGTGCTCCAACAAAGTGTCGGACTGGGGGGCTTGGGGCCCACAGGGCAGTAGATCCTGGGGGCCCACCCTATATGCAAAGTACAAATGAAAATATACACTGCTTTTCAACAATAAATGCATCCATTTATCACATAATACAATGTGAAGAACAAAACTATATTTTGTAGTACACAATGCCAAGGGAGTCACATATCTGTCTGTTCCACATGTCTGTCTGTCTCACACTTAGTCAAAGTCGTAAATTGTTCATAAGACACATACAAGGCAAGTAACCTTCAGCATCCATGAACCCTCCCCTCTCACCCCGCAGCAGCCCACAAAAAAATCTGCCCCTGCCTCCAGTTTCCTCCATGGCCCACACACCTCGTCCATCTTCTTAAAATAAGCACACCACAAAAACACACAGTCAAGAAACAAAAAATTAAAAACTCCTAATTAGTGTTGAGAGCGATTTTATACGACAAAGTTAAATCCGGCAAGTGTTTTTTATTGTGATCGAAAATTCTTCCAATCATGCGAGAATTAAGGGTTAAACATCTGTGCATCATCTATTAAGATCGCGCCATTTTTTTCGGACGCTTGTTCCCTGTAATTTTGGCGGGCAGCAAATGGGAGATTACAGAATAGAGTCAGGTGAGATGGTGTGTGCGAGAACGTCATGACTTGGGATGTGTTGGTTGGCGAATTGGCTGGAAAGAATCACATGACACACTCCCCTCGTTTTACATATAACAAAACGTTCCTGTTTTCAGCCCTCAGTGACTCTCAGCGTCTCACATAGGGATAGGACCTCTGCGTCTGCACTGAGTGCAAACAGCTTAGCGAAATTAGACTATTTGCTGAACAAGAAACCCTCTCCTATATTAGCTGTTGATCCTTCCAATTTAGTTTATATTAGGGTTTGAACATTTTTATGTAGTTAGTCCTAAGAGAATTTTTAAACAGAATCTACCACTGTAAATTCACGCGGGTGGGAGCGGTGGGTTGGGGAGGGCGCGTGCGCACACATACACAAGCACAATCGAATAAAGAACACTGGATAAAGTTCACACACCAAGACTTAGTGGTGAGAACATATGTAGATGGATATATCTTTATTAATTAAGCAGTTTGGCTATTGAAATATTTCCTGGATATGGGCAGAGCCTGAAGCATAAATTGATAAACAATATTTCTTTCTAGTAACTGCAGTGTCCTCTTTGTTAGCTGCAAAACTCCACTTTTATTATCAGTTATACCATTTCAGATAGGAGTTTCAATTTTTACCCATTACACCTGTGACTGTTGAATTATCCACCCTCTTGCACGTTATTTTACAAACCAGCAATTCTTTAGTTAGACACAGGTTGTTTGTTGCCAAAAATAAAACCGTGTAAACGTTACGGAAAAACATCAAGTTACGAGTTTTTTGACTTTTATTTTTTCGCACTCCGCCGGCACTGTTATCAGTGCCGGCATGCTATCTCTAACGTAAATTCTAAAACAGCACTTCTATATTCACCAGCAGGTGAATTGGAAAGTTGCAAAAATAAACTGCGGGTTATTATATCAAAACATAACAGTTACTGAAGTAAAATAAAGAATCCAAAATGCGCACACCCGCACTGATCATTGTACGCATCATCAACTACGTAAATCATAAAAACATCAATCTATAATACACCACATTGAATTTAAATGATCAAAAAAAAAACCGGTAAAAAAATAATATCACAACATAACATGGAACTTGCTATTAAATAAATAAGACCCTTTTGCGCACCCAGCACTGTTCATTGACGCCACCCGCAACTTCTACGTAAATCTTAAAAAACAAGTCAAAACTAAAACACGCACACCGTGAAATGAAAGGAGTGGCGAAAAAATACCGATTAAAATATAACAAAAATACAGATACGTTGTTTTTTTTGACTTTTATGCGCACTTCCATGCAGCTGTTCATTGGACGCAGCATCTACGATAAAACTTAAAACAGCAAATTCAATATTCACCACATGAGAATGAAAGTGCAAAAAATACAGTTTATTAAATTCAAAACCTAACACTTAATTTGTTAGATATAGACTTTTTTTTTTTTGGCCACGCTCCAGGTCACTGTATCATTGACAGGCAGCATCCACGATAAATCTTAAAAACAGCAAGTCTATAAACACCTCAGGTGAATATTAAAGGTTGCAAAAAATACCTGTTTATTATATCAAAACATAACAGTTACGTGTTTTTTTGTACTTTTTGTGTGCCACCCAGCAACTGTGTTCATTGACGCAGCATCACGCTAAATCTTGCAAAACAGCAATTCTATAGATCACCACTAGGTGAATTGAAATGTGCAAAAAATACAGTTATAAATCAAAACATAACAGGTTTACGTGTGTTTTTTTACTTTGATTGCGCGACCTAGCCAGCAACTGTTCATGTGAAGCAGCATCTACGTAAATCTTAAAACAAGTCAATTCTATAATCGACACCGCAGGTGAAATGAATAAGGTGCAAAAAGATACAGTTTTTATATCAAAACGTTGAACAGTTACGAGTTTTATTTGGGACTTTTGTTTGCGCACGCCCAGGCACTGTTCATTGTGACGCAGCATCTGTACTTTCTTCACGTAAATCTTAAAACAGCAATCTATATTCACCCGACAGGTTAAGTTGAAAAAGGTGGCAAAAAATGACCGTTTATTATATCAAAACAAAACAGTTTACGTGTTTTTTGACTTTTTGCGCACGCCCAGCACTGTTCATTGATTCAGCATCTACGTAAATCTTAAAACAGCATTTGCAATAATAACCACTCTCCAGGTTCAAGCTGAAAGGTGCAAAATATACCTGGTTTATTATATCAAACCAATACATGTGTACAGTGTTTTTTTGACTTTTGCGCACCCAGGTACAGTTCGATTTACGCAGCATCTACGTACATCTTAAAACAAGCAATTATATAAACACGCACAGAGGTGAAATTGAAAGAGCCAAAAATACCGTTTTTATTATATCAAAACAAACAGTTACGTGTTTTGATTTT
Source organism: Phyllomedusa bahiana (assembly GCA_025379985.1). Taxonomy (NCBI): domain Eukaryota; kingdom Metazoa; phylum Chordata; class Amphibia; order Anura; family Hylidae; genus Phyllomedusa; species Phyllomedusa bahiana. The sequence goes on along the minus strand of JAODAL010004676.1, from coordinate 60,195 downwards.
GACGTTTGTGCGCACCCATCAAAATGTTCATTGATGCAGCATCTACGTAAATCTTAAAACAGCAATTCTGAAAAGTTAACCACAGCAACTGAAAGGTGCAAAATATACCGTTTATTTATTATCAAAACCATAACAGTTACGTTTTTTTGACTTTGCGTCACCCAGCACTGTTCATTTGAGACGCAGCATTAACCGAAAACTCTTTCAATAACAGCAAATATATATTCACCACAGGTGAGAATTGAAAGGTGGCAAAAAATCCGTTTTAATATACCTAAACGACATAACAGATAACGTGTTTTTTTTGTTTTGGACTTTTTTTGGTCCCAGTCCAATTTGTTGATAGAGACCACTTGCAGTTCAAATTTGTAATCCAGGCAATTTTATAGGTTTTTGTGATTTAGTATGTATTTGAGACAATAGCTGTGATTTGCCGTCTTTTAAAATAAGAGACTTTTCCCCAAAACTATTTTCTTTGCCATACCATCTCAAATTTTTATGATTTCTGAACAGGTGTGGGAGCGAAATGCAGGTGTAGAGCGAGCAAAGAGGGGGGGGGGTGTTTGTAAGCCCAATGTGAGGTAGAGTAACGTGAGAGAAGGGTAGCTCCTTCCAAGTGCATTGTCGGCGACGGTTGTCTCCGACGCACCTGATCTTGCCAGCGGATGCAGATTGGCGCAGAGTTGTGTATTGCGGGACCGACAGGGGCAGGCCTGGTCATCAAAGTTCATCATATTATCATCGCTTTGGTTTGGTTACCTGACCCAGTTAAGTCTTAAGGGTACTCTAACAACGGTCGCGCAATCAGTTCCTTACAGGGTGGTTAATTGCATACCTGCATCTAAGCATTCATACACTCCTCTCCCTCACCAGCAGTTTCACGGCCACAAATGTCATCAAACATCAGACATTCAGCATGTTGGTCCAGGAGCATGAAGGCCAGCCCCCAAAGTCAACTTAATTTCTCTGATGTAACCCACTCACTGTGGTATAATCCATTTTCTAAGACCTCTTTGATGACAAAATGGGCGGTTGGGTCAGAAGGCATGTTAAAAATAATCAGAGCCAAAAAGGCGATGATTTTCACTGCCTGACGCCCGCAGTTACTGGATCCAGATGATCAAAGGAGGTAAGGGAAGCCCGCGGTCAAATCGGCTAGTATAAAAATTCGGCCGGGCGTGTGACGGCAACAGGGCGGCAGGTGCGAGTGGCCCCTAGGCTATGTAGTCCCTGCAGCTTTCTGGATGCCAGAAAGTCAGGGAGAACAACCAAGTCCAGCCTTGGAGTTGGGATAAGTAATGATGTATTGATGACGACAGTATGCAGGAGTCCTTCACTGTGTCTTTTTCCGCAGAATTTTGCCTTGCGATGGCCGCTTCAACAGGGTTGACGAGGAGGAAGACCGATGGGGAGTGTCAATAACAGGTGTCCCGGTGCCTGGCCACAAAAAGGGAGGAGGGCTGGTGAGGGATCGACAGAAGTCGCGCTGTTTGTATTATTGTATTCCGCCCACCTCACTGTTGTCCGGAGAGCGCAAACATTGCCCCCCTCCTCTTCGTTCTATCTTAACTCGTCAAAAAGGTCGTACAGACCTCACAAGCGCCTTGGGCCAACATTGAGCAATTCCTCGTTTGATTCACCCATTCGTATGTCATTAATGCCGTTCGGCCTTTGGGCCGAAAACGCATAAGGTAAAGCATAGGAACGCTGATAAGGTGGTTTTTTATAGACCACCACCCAATCATGTCTAGTCACAGCAGCGAATGCATGATTTAGTGCAAAGTAGGGGAACAACATGATGGCCCTGAAAAGCAAGGCCAACTGACGCGGGCCTCCAACCACTGACACACAAACGCCTCTGTCCTCCTCCCGCCTCCTCCTCCTCCGCGCAGACCCATAGCGTATCCACAGCTGCCCAAGTCTCTCATAGTCATGATCAGGATCGCCTCCGGCTTCAGCCCTCACACCGTGTAACCGGCCCCGAGTAGCCCCCCCGACACACCCACCAAGTGAGACCCAGTTCCTACCAAACTAGCCCCACCGCCCTTTCTCCTTTCGCCAGTTTGACGACTCTGCACTGCGCGGTAACGTGAGCGGCCAGTCTTGGGTCAGAGCCCGAGTCCTTCTTGTCTTCCAGGTTTGGAGAGGATCATGAAGAAACAACTTTAAACACAAACGCGTCCTAACCGATTCCGAAAAGCAAAAAAGCCAGAATGTCGACAATTGCCTAGCATTTGGCCTTGAGGGGAATATGTTGCTTTCCCTTTTTTCCCTACTGGAGTATGGGAACACAGATGAGGTTTCCCGTCCACATCAATGGCCTTCTCGTGCTTGCCGCCGCAATACCAATGCCGGCATATGCAATTTCTTTTTGCCATAACAATGCCGTTCCCCTTCAGCCCTGGCACTAGCCCACGTTCATCCTAAAAATTTCTAGCGCTTTGTTGTCTGGCATCATTGGGTCCGGAGAAAATTCCATCCATTCTCGACCGTTTACCTCACCAACCGGACACGATGGACTTAGTAAGCACGCCACGCGGCGCCTGGCGTATTCTCGTGTGTACAAGCTCACAGGGTGTAGCTGTGATGTCGATGACTCGACATTGAGGGGTGACAGTGTGTGGTGCTCTCAAGTCTTCGGCGCAGACCGTCTTGGCTACTAATAAAGAACCGCAGGATTGTTGTCAAGGTCTCATTCGCCCCGAAACGGTCCTCTGGGTTGGCATCAACGGTGCCCAGAGACCCACCTAGGAGGGTCCGTGGTTGAGGAAATTAATCTGCCGTTGGAGAACCGTGCCACGGGTGACACAGTCAGGACTGAGTGGAACGGCTCTAAGACCCAAATAACGAATAACTTCGGGTTGTAGAGACGCTGTAGGCTAGTGTGACAAGAGAACCTGTGCCAGGCAAGAGAGTGAGATCGAACGGGCGAAATCTATACTTCTGTCCCTGCATCCTTAAATCGTAGGCTAGGAGCCATCCCATGCCCTGGCAACATGTCATGAACCTTGTCGTCCAGAAAAAACTTAAAGAGCCTTCCGGGTCCTGGAACTCTGCCTGCATGACTAAGGCTCGTAAGGTCAATTCCGCCACTTTCCGCCGTCGCGGATGGCACTGCTTCGTCCCGCCTTGGGACTTTCGTTGACAGCGTCAGCTCGGCGACTCCCCCCGTCAACCGTCTCAATTGTATGACCACGTATGCAACAACCTCTGGAATATCCTCCAACCCTCCCCATGCTCCAGCGATTGTTTGGCCAGCAGCGCAATGCCATTTATAATCTACCTCAGTCCCGCCTAGTTGCACAACAACATATCGTGTCCTTGACACGTCACGGTATCTGACCTACCATGTGGTTGTTGAATACCACCGTAGAGATTTGGAGTTGCATGTTTGAAGAAAGCTACTGCACCAACCATGCCATATATTTTTGAAAACCACCAAAATGGACCGTGTTCGGGACAAGCACCTTTTCAGCATGAGCATCTGTGGTGATTACTAAGGATTTCTGGAAACGATCGTTGGTACACTCTGAAAACAACAGGTCCCTCCAGCGACGTAGGAGGAGACTGACAGCAGATGGCTGGTAAACCTGGACGGATCTTTTCTCTCCCGTCAAATCCACAAAGGCCCAGACAAGTTTCAACAGATTTTCATCGTCTACGCACTTAAGGCATTGGATTCGGGTGTCCAGAGGCTAGTGCATTAGGTGCTCATCAGCTCTCAGGGGTGCTGTCATTCTCATGCAAGTCAGAGGGCTGGTGTAGAAGCGTGCCGGAGGCATTCGTAGCGTAGGGAGGGACTGGATGTATTCCTAGACAACTCGACGTTACCGTGAAATCCCTGATCCTTGATGAAAGACTGGTTGGTTGCGAAAGGTTGAGGAGTGGATTGTAGGGAAGCGATGAGGAAGATCTAGCTCTATATGGGTGCTAGTGCCCCTCGAGGCCCATTAGGATAGGGTAAATCATAGCTTAGGTCGTGTGTATAGGACCATCGCTCAATATGAGTCTTGGATGCTACCATTTCCTTGTTTCGTCCTCCAAAACATGAGACTCGCATTAAAGGCCATCAAAAATGGATACACTACAGTAACTGGGTGGCCACTCCTTTTTCTTCCCTGGATCCCCTGGCGATTACGGCGTTCGAACTCAGTTGATTACCAAACCATAAAATCAGACGCAACTATAACCTATTCCACCGACCCACCCAAAAATTACGTAGTTTTAACACACAATGCCTGATCACAGTCGAACCCTAGATTTATCAGAGAATTTGCACCCCCATGCTGGATACAAATAAGTTATCGTTATTCTGCTTCCCGTATCCAGACCACCAGATATTGATCACTGTGGAACATCATCATGCTGCCGTGGACATGCAGCTAAGTGCCCATATGCGTAATTCGTGTTCCGCAGTCAGGCAAATGATGTCAGAAGCCCTCAATAGGTGACCCACAAGGCAATCTAATTTACCATACCTCAGCACAACCCACGAGCAATTCAATTTGCAGGGACCACAATCCAACACCACGAGAGATCAGCTTAAGATCATGGTGCTAAGTATAACTACTATCTGCTCTTCATCACAAAGCTCAAATGAACCCGAATGTAAAAAGTGCAAGTGTACTCTGACTTCCAATATAGACTTAGCTCATTGAGATTATCCAAAAAGTGGCCTCCAGTTACCTCGATCATTGCATTCGTTTCACCAATTCCCGTATTATGGTGTAGGACCCAGCCCAGAACAGCCAGCGCATATCTATAGCGGGCCTTTTTGGTACCTTCTAGTTGCCCGAGCTTGGAGTGAGTTGTAAATACAGAGTAACAAATGTATCATTTATCCTCTGGCAATTCACATTCTTCGCCAATACCTTTCCTACTCAAGATATTATAGTTGGATCTGATTTGAACTTTTCTGATTCAGAGATGTAACCCAGATTCATGGCAACCTCAGATATGAGAGTTGTGGGCCGTTACCCAAATGCCGAGTCACGTTTCGATTTAGAGGTAATTTGCCCAGTCTTCGTATACTTTTACAAACGATACCATTTCAGGGAACAGATAAACTTGGTCCACTTTGTAAACTTTGTCATTTTTTTAAAATGGATCAGATAATAACTATGATTTACTGTTGTGCAGATTTTATATGTTATCATTCTGGCTTTTTTCCCACTTTCTTTCTCCCAACAGTTCTGATTTTGCAGGGTGTGTCTGTTTTGGATTGCGAGACTGTAAAATACCAGCACAGCAGAGGTTTCATGACAACACCTGTATTATGCGCATTTAACCCTCACTTTATCGTGTAAGAAGTCTGAAGTTTTCCCCGATAAGTCAGAGTTTTGAGGTCAGTTGTTTTGCTGTTGGTGATGATAGCAGCAATAATCATGGTCACTTGTGGAGACAGAAATTGTAACATTTCGTCTAAGTTGCAATATCTCCCTCAGAGCAGGAGCGGGTTAGTTTTGTGTACTAGTGCTGAGAAGGGTCATATTTAAAATTTTTTGGTTGGGGTCATGATAGTCTGAGAGATTACATCAATAAACATGTTCCTATTGGAAATCAGAGATGCTTGTTTAGGCTTCGATTATAGGGCATTTTCTCTCCTCACAATATTTTAACAAGAAACAGTGGTCTGAGAAGTCAATCATTTATATTAATTAATTGTATCAAAGTTTTGTTGAGTCATGGGGCTATGCTAGGCTGCTGTGTGAAATCTGCAGCCGCAATACTACAGGTCCTATTATAAAAAAAGAAAAAAATGTTGTTTCTTTCTATACAGACATTTGTTCTTTGACATTTCCACTCCAATTGACAAAGTGGCTCAAGGCGGTTCCCTTAATTGCTTTTTTGTAGTAAATTTATATTTGTTTTTGGGGCATTTTGGCTTGTGACGATGCAACGACATTACTACTAGGATCCTATTTCTAGAACAAATTTGATTTCTTTTATCTGAACTGACATTCTTGTTCTTCCACAAATGTCTGCGCAAAGTTGGGCTCTTCAGGAGGTTTTATCTGGAGGTGCTTGTCTGCAGGATAACTACATGGTCGAATTTATGTATGGCAGCTGTTACCTCAAATGCACCATCCTACACAATATATAGGCAAAAATTCTACATCACAGGTTGATTTGCAACGTATCGTTTTAAAAACATGATCATCATCTACAGAATTTATTAGCAACGACATTAGGGGCACAAGTAAACCGCCTTAAACATACAAATTAATGCTCTCAACTCCGCCGAAGCCCAATCTCTCCTCCAGATGTGTTGATGATTTCTTCTATCCAATTAAAGCCACATTCAGATAGTAAAATCCACTCCTAGAATTATAATAACTCCAAAACTAGCAAGAACCCAATGCTCTTGTAAAAAGATACATTCTTCTGCCAATAGACCCAACTTTCCCGTACCAATAATTACCCCACCATAATCCCACGCATGACTGGTAAAACCCTGTCTTACTCTTTCGACAGTCTTCAATGCAGACTTTTCCCTCTTATGAAATCAAAGACGTGCGTCCTCTCTCACCCTAACCAACCATCACGAAATGAGACCGCCCTATCTCCTCTACATCCAGTGTATAGCCCCTGCATCTCTAGGTTCTCCCAATTAAATACACTAGTGTATGCTAACAACCCCCTCCTTATTCTAAAACCCATTATCTATAGCCTTCAGAATTGGATGTCCACTACCTAATTGAATTAGAAGACCTTCCCTTCGGGCCTAGCGCATCTCACCCGTGTATTTGATCATGAGAACAGCTTATACTGTTGGTACCAAAGTATGAACACACGACTGTTTTCTCCCGCTTTACCCGGTTTTTTACCCTTTCTGCGCCTCAGCCTTCAGCATTGACCATGTTAATCGTTTGAGCAAAGTATGGCCTTCGAAGGTTGGGTGCGTCATCAGTGAGAGGGGCCATGTATAGACAAAACGTTTAACGCTAGACCAACATTCGTGAACCACTCAATGCACGTATCCCTTTACCCTCCATGGCAGATTACCACCGTCCCCCACTTGTTAACTACGCGGCCGCAGTGTGGTCATGCGTGGGCGCGCAGTACAGTTATCGGCTAAAAGTCGCAGGGTATCACCTCCCATGTAGAAGTGCAACGCAGATGTTCCTTTAACCGTGCACTTTAAAATAATGTCGGGGGGTTCATGCTAGGTTTTGGGGCTACATTCAGTGGGGGCCCAGGACACGTAAAGACAAAGTCCATTGAAACTAAATATTGTTGTGCTTGAAGACCCCGTTTAATTATTTTTTTTTTTTTATTTTCCGGCACTTTTTAAATCTAGAGGGGTCAAGGTGCATGTTTGGGGCACGCTTCTGAGGCGCGCCCAGTTACATGAATTCAAATGACCAGAAGTCACATGAGAAATGGTGGTTGAAGACTCCTTTTTTTTCCGTCATTTTTTTAAATGTGAGGGGGTCGAGTGGCAGATGTTCGGGCTCATTCTGAAATGTGTGGCCCAGGATCACGGTATAGGGTCAATGTCCGAGTTGAAATCTAAAATGTACGGTAGAAAGCTCCATCTTTTTTTATTTTTTTTATTTTTTTACTTTTTGCCTTCAGCTTTCTTAAAAGTGGGGTGACGATGGCAGGTTTGGGGCCATGCTATGAGGGCCCAAGGGGACCTGGTATAGTCATGCACAGGTTCAACTGGAAAAATGGAGGGTGAAAGACTCCTTTTTTGTGGATTTCCGGCGACTTTTTAAATGTAGGGTGGTGGGTCATGCAGATTGGTGGGGCTACAAGCAGTGGCCCAGGACAGCGTATAGTCATTGTCCGAATGAAAGACTAAAGTTGCGTGGTTAAAAAGACTCCTTTTTTTTTCGGCACTTTTTAACATGATGGGTGGTCCATTGGCAGGTGCGGGCGGGGCTCACAATGCTGTGGACTCCCAGGACAAGGTATAGTCAATGTCCAGGATTCAAGCTAAAATTGAGTTTAAAGACTCCTTTTATTTTTTGTTTTCTTTTTTTCCGGCACTATTTAATTGTAGGTGGTCAGAAGATGCAGGTTATTGGGCTCCATATGCTTGTGTCCCAGTACTTAGGTATAGTCAATGTCCAAGTGAAACTAAAATAGCGGTGTTGAAAGACCCATTTTTATTTATGTTTTCCCGTAGCTTTTGTTTTAAATGGGGGGGGTACATGCAAGAGTTTGGTGGCTCATGTCGGTTGCCCAGGTCACAGGCTAAAGTCAATTGCCAGATGTCAACCTACGATGGAGAGTAGAAAGACCTCCTTTTTTAGCAGCACTTTTGTAAATGTGGGGGTCATTGCAAGTTTGGTTGGTCATTCATCTGTAGGCCATATGTCGAGGACATTGATAGGGTCTAATGTGGCCAGTGTCAAGTTTCAAACAAAAATGTGTGGGGTTTTGAAAAATACTTCCTGTTTTTTTTTTTTTCCGTGCCACTTTTTAAGATGTGGGAGGGGTTTCATAGCATAGTTTTTGGGGTCTTCATGCTTGTTGCCCAGGACACGGTATAGTCAATGTCCTGATTCAACTTAAAAATGTGATGCTGTGTTGAAAGACTCTCTTTTTACCTGCCAGCTTTAATAGAAATGTGGGTGGTCATTCAGGTGTTAGTTGAGGGCTCATGCTGTGACCCCAGGACATACGTATAGGGTGCAATTCCATTGTTTGTAATACTAAAAAGGAGGGTTGAAAGAGTACTTACACTTTTTTCCTGTTCTTCGTTATTTTTCCCGCACTTTTTAATCTGGGGGGTCATGCAGGTGTGGGGGCTCATGGCTGTGGTGGCCCAGCAGAGTAAAGTTCCAATGTCCGAGTTCAAGTCAAACTAAAGGTTGGTTGGAAAGACGCCTTTTTATCCGTCAACAGTTTTTAAAGTGTGGTGGTCATTGCAGGATTGGGGGCTCATGCTGTGGCCCAGGACAGGTATAGTTCCAATGACCAGTTGAAACAAAAAAGTTGGTTGGTTGAAAGACTACTTTTTGCCGGCATCTTTTTTAAATGTGGGGTGGGGTGGGGGTCATGCAGGTTTGGGCTCCATGCTGTGGCCCAGACAGGTATAAGTCAATGTCCAGTTCAACTAAAATGGTGGTTTTGAAGACCTCCTTTTTCCGGTACTTTTTTAAATTGGGGGTCATGCAGGTTTGGGGGTGGGGCTCAACCTGTCCAGGACAATTGTATAGGTCAATGGAGCCAGCGTTCAACTAAAATGGTGGTTGAAAGACTCCTTTTTCCCTTCTTCCGGCACTTTTTAAATGTGGGGGTCATGCAGGTTTGGGGCTCATGCGTGGCCCAAGGGACAGGATAGTCAATGTCCAGTGAAACTAAAATGGTGGTTGAAAGACTCATTTTTAGCCGCACTTTTTAAATGTGGGGGTCATGCTAGTTTGGGGAGCTCATGTCTGCGCATTCCCAGGCAACAGGGATATTTCAATGTCCAGTTCAAGTACCATGATGGTTCAAAATCATACTGCCGTATTCTGGCGACTTTTTTAATGTGTGGTGATGCAGGTTTAAGGGTCAGGCTGTGGTACAAGACAGGGAAAGTAAATGGTCTGTGACCATTTTTTCTCTGTGATCTTTTTTGATAACCTACAGTGTGTTGCCTAAGTGTAGCACATATCCTTTTGAACTGTTTTGGATTTAATTTCACTTCTCCAGCCTTGTTTGGAGTTTGTAATAATGAAGGTGTTTGTTGCTCCTCCCATAGACTTTACTGTTCATCGCGCTATAATACGATGCTCGCGCTTAGTCGAAAACCTTATCGATACAGCGGCCGACTATCATCGTCTCTCTATAGCCAACGCAATCAGGTCAACACTACTATACTTTAACACTACTACCAATCACAGGACAGGGACCGTTTGTAGCACTCATCGTTTTTACAATCAGCAGGTAACAAGTGTATGCTGCCACTATACAAGTGCTGAATATAAAAACTAGAGAATGGGCGAATTTCCTCAAACATTCGGGATTTTTCAGTCACATCGGGTCCAATTTCCCGACCAAAATTCACCGTTTTGGTCCCGAAATTACTTTCGGGATGACAATCGCGTTAAAAAAACCAGCTATTTCCAGGCTAGCACAGAGCCTCAATTGGTGGCTTTATGAATGTTGTGCCATGCTTAAATAAGCAAGAGGGTGCTTGGCTTTGGGTCTCATACAATTTTAGTTGTTTTAGTATACAACACCACATTGACAGCCGCCGAGCTCTTAGAATCAAGCTTCACTATAAAATTCCCTGGAGGCACTAAGGAGGGCAAAACTGACCAAAAAACTCTAGCGGGACTGGTAGCCTGAATAAGAGTCCATGGGCATCGAAAGCTGAAAAAAACTAGCTGAGGGCTCAGGTGGCAACACAGTGACAGAGTGTGGGAGGTGACGGTGGCAGCCACAGCAGCATGAGGTCAAGACAGTGGCACAATGGACATTCGGGAGCAGTGCAAAAAATCAGGTAGTAGGCCACAGAGTGCACAATGACAGAAGAGTGGAGGTGACGGCAGCAGCATAATGAGGTTCAGACAGTGCACAATGACATCTGGAGGTGGCAAAACAGGAGTAGGGCCACAGAGGGCACAATGGTACAAGTGTGGAGGGGCACGGCAGGCACCACAGCAGCAGCATGAGGTCAGGTATGGCACAAGTACATTCCAGGAGGTGGCAAAACAGTAGTTAGGCCACAGATGCACAAATGACAGAGAGTGGAGTGGAGCACATTGTGCAGCAGCAAGAGGAGCATACAGTGGCACAACTTGCATCGTTGAGGTAACAAAACTCGGAGTAGTGCCACAGATGTGCACAATGAAACAGAGTGAGGTGATGGGCCGGCAGAGCAACAGCATGAGTACAGAGAGTGGCACAATGGGACACAGTTGGAAGTACACGGGCACCAGCAACAGCAGCAGCAGCATAAGGTCCATTAAGGTGGCACAAAGACAAGTGTGGAGGTGGGTGGGCAATACCAGTACCCAGGGAATAAGATGGTTGGTTGCAATGGGAGAAACTGTCCAGCAGATTTGGTGGCATCTAGGCGGTGGCGGCGAAATCATTGAATCGTGGCATGTGGCAGTGTAGTTTGAACCCAGGGAAATGAATCAGTGGAAGATTTATTCCATCCCGAATGTCCTTGCGACTGGCGCAAATAACGTCGCCGGTCCCGCTCGAATGTCCTCAACAAACGGCAGGGTGTCACACATGAGCCTGCCACTCGGCTGACATCAGAGTTACACAGGAGAGTACTCCTGTCCGCCATGGACATCAAAAAATGTTATTGCCCCTTTTCTCTGTATATACAGTCGGGTTCCAACATGTGCAGGCTGTAATTATCAATGGGAGAACATCGCATTATCAGCGTGTTGTTGGGGAGGCCGTTGCTGGCCGCTGGCAACTCGAGGGAGGGTTTCCTGGCTTTGTAGGAAGGATGAAGTGCAATGCACATGTTTCCCTGGCCATTTCAGAATCTATCTGAAGATCGGTGGAACAGCTTCAGGAACCTTTTCACAACCAGATTGAAACAACATCCAAAATGTCACATGCAGGGCTATGACCACCCTCCTCTGTGCAGCGGCGGTACACCCATGTTTTCTCCCATTGTCATGTCACCATGGTTTTCAGCGATTTGCGGTTGGCAACGGAGAAAGCCGACACATGCGATTGTCTTGCTGCAGGACGAGCGGAGGCAGTTCACTCCCGCTAGTGTGACTTTCGACTCGCCGAGAGACCCCAGCCAGTGTGTATGGAACTGCGTGCCCTAAGCACATGTGGTATTATGGAGCATACTTGTGAGGCTGAGATGGAGGTGGTTTGAGGAGTAGAGGACGGACATTGCGCAGGAGCCGCAGTTAGAACAACGGGAAGGAGAAAAGCGGCATCTCCTGTCCAAGTTGTTGGTGAGGCTGGGCAGGAAGCCACATTCACTTCCAGTGGCCGTAAAGACATGTACTGGCCCTGACCGTATTACAAGCTTCCTGACGTCCGCCTGCCGTTGCACCATGGAACAAACTTGATAAGCTTCAATTGACTGCCCGTCCTTCTGATTCTGACATATTTATGTATGCTGCTGGGAACTAGGAGGCCTTTTTGGAAAGAAATGACGGCTTTGGAAGACTCTCCATCTAACTCGGCGTCGTCAACAAGCCATGTAGTTCTCTGAACGGTGGCAGAGTCCTCCACCATTTGGAAAGGGGAGGGACTGCAGTAACGCAACAACTTGGACCAGGAGCACGGTCAGCTTCTGCACCTTAAGGGATGGGATATAGAGAGGACGCATATTGTGTCTCTTTTGCAAATCGCCTCGCTAAACGACTGCTGGCGCCATGAGTAGCGAGGGAGCAGGAGCATCTGGACCGGGGAAAAATGATGTCAAAGAGAAACAGTTTCCCTTCTGCAGAGGGGGTGGAGCCTTGACTGGCTACAATGGCATGCGTGCCACCTGGGCGCTGCTGCTGCTGTTGCTGCAGGTGGACCACCAAACATCTGAGCCACGTTTCTACCAGGGCCACCGGATGGTGACACTGCATGTGTTGACGCAGGGCCGTGGTGCCAACGTTGCTCCCGGGCCCACGCTTCACTTTCTGCCCACAGTTTCTACATATACCCATATTCGGCTCCTCCGGTGTCTTTGCAAAGAACTGCCACACCGCCGAGTATCGGATTTTACCGCCAACGCTCCGCACTGATTGACTACTACCGCCGCTGCCTCGCTGAGCCCCTGTGCCGCTACTTTCTTGGACCTGCGGGAAACGGGTTTTCTACCCCGTGGCCGCTTTGCTCCCGACCCCACACTGCTGCTACCCTGCTGACTCACGGCCACACAACCCCCTTGCTGGCTGCGCCGCTGCCTAACGCGCAAGCTGACGCCCTCTTCTCCTGACTATGATGAAGCCCTTGCTTCTCCCAGCTCCCAAGTGCAGTTGGCTACATCATCATCTATTTGTGTTTCATCGTCACTGCTGTCCTCATCACCGGTCTTGGTATGCAGAGGCTGACCCCTCACAACATGACCTCCCATGACACTCTCAACATCTATACTTTGCCGCCTACTGCAAGAAGCAGGGGATATTGGCGGGTTGAGGACAGGTGAGGGCCACTGACCCGTTCCCGGGCCATGCCAACTAAGGGTTGTGTATGACGATCCCACCGACTCTTGGCTGGGGTTGTCAGATGTCATCTGGGAGGAAGTGGATGACCTAGTCAACCAATCAAGAACCCTTGGGTTGCTGGTCAACACACGGCCGCTAGATGACAGCGGCAGTTGTGGCCTCACCGAGTGACCTCTGCTGCGATGTCCCCTTGCTGTGCTTTGACCTGGGCCTGCTCCAGGAATATTTGTGCCACTACCACTCGCATGTGAAGAGCCTGCCACCTCTCTGTCTGACATACTGTTTTTTCTAAAATGTACAGACACTGTTTGATGAAGATATCTGAATAAGATAAATACACACCCTGTATTTGACTCCAAATTAACCCACTAAGAAGCTTGGGTAACCCTTGGATATAAATTGCGCTCCACAAATGGGCAAGAAAAATTGACTTGTATGTGCCGTTTAAAAATTCTGTGTATTTTACTGAATATAAAAGCACAAACAGGCTTAATTAACCTTCGGATATTAATTATGCTACAGAATTTCTTCTGTGGCGGTGAAAAACAAAGTTTCTTTTACTGAGTACAACTGCAGAAAAATTACTTAGTTAACCCTTGGATGTAAATTGCGCAAAAGAATTGAGCAACCAAAAAAAAATACCAGCTTTGTAGCGTGTTACAATGGCGTGTATTTTTACGCTACACAACAAGAGAAAAACTTTTAATTAACCTTCGGTTATGGAATTATGCTACAGGAAAAAAGTATTTTTTGCCCGGGGAAAAAAAACGGTTTCTTTAGTCACCACAGCAGCGAACAACGCTTAATTAACCCCTGGATGTAAATTGCGCAAAAGAATTGAGCAACCAAAAAATACCAGCTTAGTAGCGGGTTACAATGGGATGTATTTTAAGGTATACAGCAAGAGAAAAACTTGTAATTAAACTTTCGGTTATGAATTATGCTACAGGAAAAATGTCTTTTTTGGCGATGAAAAAGACGGTTTCTTTTAGTCACCACAACAGCAGAACAACGCTTAATTAACCCCTGGATGTAAATTGCGCAAAAGAATTGAGCAGCCAAAAACTACCAGCCTTGTAGCGTGTTACAATGGCGTGGATTTTAAGCTACACAGCAAGAGAAAAACTTGTAATTAACCTTCGGTTATGATTTATGCTACAGGAAAAATGTATTTTTTGCCGTTGAAAAAGATGGTTTCTTTTAGTCACCACAACAGCAGAACAACGCTTAATTAACCCCTGGATGTAAATTGCGCAAAAGAATTGAGCAACCAAAATTGGTATTTGGATTGTAAAGACGCTGTTTCTTTAAATGAATACAACAGGAACAGGCTTAGATAACCCTTGGATATTCAATGTGCTCTGAGCAGATAACATTAAAATGTATATGCAGCCGCATTGGACGCACACTGGACTTCAGTTCCAATACCCCACAAAATCAGAATTAGAACGTTAAGAGAAGCAGTCTCTGAGACAAGCTGTGACACCCCCCAAAAATCGTCTGTAATAAAAATGTCTTTAGTTAAGCTATCATAAGCAGTCCGTGGCAGCACCTTCCCTAATCTGTCAGTGAGAAGCGGATAGTGATCTCCCAGCGTCGGACGCCAGGACGTTATAGTAGTGCGGTGGACGTCACAGAATCCCGCCGCACTACTGTGATTGTGCTTCATCTCTGCATATGTCATTGTAGGCTATCCCGTCTTCCTACCAGAGTTCTTGCCACCATGTAACGGCTATGTGCTCTGCAGCCATTTAATCAAATCAAAGAGCACTCTTCGTTCTACTATTGCGAGAATTCCCCCAAACTTCGACTTCGTGTCCGAACCAAATTTTCCTGAAATTATAAAACGAAATTACGCACTTTGGTTACGAATCACTTCGCCCATGCCACTCTTAGATATATGTACTACAACATCACCCTACGAGTACCACATACAGAGACCACAAGCAGGTGCAGGAACACCCAGCTCAGGTAGCATCACAGGAAAATGACTACAGCACTGATCCAATATAGAAGCAAATTAACCCCTCACATCCTGGGACTCATAGGAGACACCTTATCTGATGAGTCATTCACGTCTCTCATGAGTAGTGATGAGCGATTATGTTTGACTTAGACGTCATCGTTTGATAAGTCGATATCCGCAGCTATCTAGACGACTTATTCTGATAGTCGATAACACGATATCCCGATGACCATTAAGAGTCTAT
Source organism: Phyllomedusa bahiana (assembly GCA_025379985.1). Taxonomy (NCBI): domain Eukaryota; kingdom Metazoa; phylum Chordata; class Amphibia; order Anura; family Hylidae; genus Phyllomedusa; species Phyllomedusa bahiana. The sequence continues at coordinate 44,897 of JAODAL010004676.1, read as the reverse complement.
GGGAGGAGTGAGACAACAACACCTCATTATTAACACCAAACATGGCTGAGAGAAGCTTGGAATTAACATCCACAACAGTGAAATGGATACGTGCTACACCTTAGGCATACACAATTAGGTTATAAAAGTCACAGAAAAAAAAATCCACACAGCAGTCCCTAAACAACCATTCACTATACCTGTCTTGGGAGTACACAGTACAACAAATTCAAAAGTGCCGGAAGGCATTATGATTTGAACCATCATTTTACTTTAAATGGACATTGAATACCCTGTCCTGGAACGCAGGCATGAGCCTCATGCCGGCCAAACCTCGAGCACACTATTCTCTGAATAGAGCAGCTATTGGTACAGATTTTTTTTTTGGCGGTGTCAGGCTCCTGTGCTGAGCACTATTCTCTGCAGTATGAGCTATGTGTAACAGTTTGGCGTGGTCAGCTCCTGTGCTGAGCACTATTCTCTGTAGTATAGAGCTATGTGTACGTTTTGCGTGTCAGGGTTCCTGTGCGGAAGCACTCAATCTCGTAGGTATAGACTATGTTACAGTTGTGGTGCGGTGTCAGGGTTCCTGTGCTAGGCACTATTCTCTGTAGTATAGCGCTAGGTGTACAGTTTGGCGTGTCAGGCTCCTGTGCTGAGACTATTTTCCTGTAGTATGAGCTATGTGTACAAGTTTTGGCATGTCAGGCTTCTGTGCTGACACTATTCTCCCTGTAGGTATAGAGCTATGTGTACATTTTGCAGGTGTCAGTGCTTCTGTGCTGAGCTCTATTCTCTTATAAGAGAGCTATGAGTACAGTTTGCGGTGTCAGGTGTTGTGCTGAGCTACTATCTCTGTATATAGAGCTATGTGGGTTCTACGTGTTTGGCGGCGTTAGTTCCTGGTGCTGAGCGACTATTCTCTGTAGTATAGAGCTATGTGTACAGTTTGGCGTGTCAGGTTCCTGTTCTGAGCACTATTCTCTGTAGTATAAAGCAGTGTAAAGTTTGGCGGTGTCAGGCTCCCTGTGTTGCTTGACACTATTCGCGGCAGTATAGAGCTTATGGTAGCGAGTTTGGCGGTTGTCATGGCTCCTGTGCTGATCAGTATTCTCTGTATTATAAGCATTGTATGGTTTGGCGGGATCAGGTTCGCTGTGCTGAGCACTATTCTCTGAGTATAGAGCTAGTGTGTACAGTTTGGCGTGTCAGGCTCTCTGTGCGTGAGCACTATTCACTGTAAGTATAGAGCTATGTGTACAGTTGTGTGCGGTGTCAGGCAGCTTCTGTGCAGGAGCCAAGATTCTCTGTAGTATAGAGCTAGTGTGTACAGTTTGTCGTGTGTCAGGCTTCTGTGCTGAAGCACTATTCCTGTAGTATAGAGCTTGTGTACAGTTTGCGTGTCAGGCTTATGTGCAGAGCACAATTCCTTCTGTAGTATTGGAGCTTATGTGTATAGTTGGCGGTCATGGTGCTTCTTGCTGAGCACTATTCCTCTGTTGTATAGAGCTATGAGTACAGTTTTGGCGTGTGTCCATAGTTCCTGTGCTGAGCACTATTGCCCTCATGACCCCTGATTAAAAAGTGACGGAAAAAGGAGTCTTTCACAACCACCATTTAGTTGTCATCTGGAACTAGACTAAATTCTTGTACCTGGGGCCAAAAATGATCCCTAAACCTGCATGACCCCAGCATTAAAAAGTGCCGAAAAAGAAGTCTTTAACCACCATTCTTGAGTTTTCAACTGGAACATAGACGATATCTGTCCTGGCCAAAGCATGAGCCCAAACCCTGCATGATCCAGATTAAAAAGTGCCGGAAAAAGGAGTCTTTCAACCGACCATTTTAGTTTCACTGACATAGACTATATCTGTCCTGGACCCAGTATGACACCAGGGCCAGAGTTAACAGTGGGTGCGGTGAGAGCCCAGCTGGCGTCCGTCATCTATTAACACCAGGTTAAAAATGCCCTGATGACCAGAAACGAAAACTGTCGGTGCTGATAGCAGAGTGTGGAAGCGAAGTGTGAGAACGTCCAGCCTTCCTCAGTAACACAGTCAAGACTGGTAGCGCTTTCCCGCTCGTCGTATTAGTGCGGACCTCAATTGAGTTTAACTTGGAAAGAACTGTTGTTAACAGCATCTGTTACACCCCAGGTGCCCTTTTTTCTTGGCATTCTTTTTCTCATTTTATACTGAACGTGCTGGGGAAAGATGTGCTCTCTTCTTTGTTCTCTGTCCGTGCTCCATACTCCATGTATCTCTGAATAACCTACATCTGGTCTAGTCTTCCTGTACCTCCCTTGTACAATTCATGTAGAAATTTTTTACCAGCGATTTTGTACATGCAAGTTTTTTTAGTAGGTTTTAAGTCTAGAAAACACATTTTTAAAAACAGGATGGAATCCCACCATGTCTTATTTTTCCCGCTTTTTTTATTGTATTAAATGGGGTTGTCGTCAATACAGGGATTGATGACTATGTTAAAGATCTGCTAAAACAAGTCATTTGCAATATGTGTCCATTAACAGTGTCCTACCTATTTCCTTTTTCTACAGCAACCATCACCCTGACGCAACCTGACAATTGTGAAGAACAAATTCTGTTAGGAAACAACTTTTTTTATAATACACCTGAATAAAGCCTCGGCGATGTCACTAGCAAAATGCCCCCAAAAAATTCAAACAAGACCCATGAAGCGCACTTTTGACAATATGTGTAGAACAAATTCTATTAGAACATCATGTTTTAGAATGTAGGACCTGTAGTATTGCTGCATTTGCAAAGCAGCATGACCCAAAAAAATTATAAAATGTACTTATCTCAGCTCTGTTAAAAAGTGTGAGGGAGAAATTGCCACTTAAACAAGAAAGCTCACTTTTCTGTCAAAGGACCATGATTATTCTGTATCTCACAGCAACATGACCCCAAAAAATTTATAAATATGACTTCTACAACACGGTAAAAATTGTTGAGGGAGAGAATAGCGTACTTTAAAAGCCTACATTTCTGTTCCAGAAAGGACCACGATTATTGCTGTATTCATTACAAGCACCATGACCACAATCAAAATTGATTAAAATGACTTCTCGAGCCAGCATATTAAAAATTTGTGACGCAAACACGTCCCCAAAACCATTGACAATGCGAAAATTCTAAAGGATTAAGTGAGAAAATGAATATGGATTTGTCACTAAACCATTTTGTCCTTATACAGGTCTCCTCACAGCAACAACCCGCAAAATGAACTGTTGGTAATTGAGAATAAAAATTGCAGAAGAAATGGATCTTTTAAAAAATATGTTTTTTCAAGAGACCATCTGTCTATTGGAGAGGAATGTGAAGTAGACCCAGCACCTTCATCGTTGACCTCGCAATTGGGGCCACAACATCATTACAGAGATCCATGCCTTATTCATCTTGAAGAAAGTCAGAACGATCCACATATCTGTGGAAAGCCGGATGGCTTTGCTGTAAAGACTCCTCCGGCGTGTGCTGAAGTTACCGCTCAGATATGACGCTAGGTCTCTGGCAGGACAGGAAAACGCGACCGTATAGCGAGCGAGCCAGCTCGAGGCCAATTCGTCCCAATTTTGGATACCCAGAGTTTAATGTCCAGTAACACATACAAATACACATCGTGTTGAGACGCAGAGTAGTCTTGAACCATGATCTTAAGCCTGGTCTCTGGGTTTGTATGTGTGCCCTGCATTGCATGCTTGGTGAGGTGGTAAATAAAGATTGCCATATGTCACCCTTAGGCTTCGTGCCACCCAATCGGTCGATCTTCTGCTGCTGCTCGCCCGGCTACGGCTACTTGGCACTCTACTGCTGTCACTGATCGCTGGGCGTGTACTACAGCCGTGACATTTGAGAGAACGTGAAGCAGACGCAACAGATTCTCCCTTGATTCAATCAGCAAGGTCTCCATTTCCTGAATTTTACTCGTCGTAATTGGGTGCGTGGTGGAAGAAAGTTGCTGAGTTTAGTTTTTGTGTACCTCGGGATCCAGGAGGGTGGCCACCCATTAACTTGTTGTTCAGTGATTTGATCGGCCTTTATGCGAGGATCATGTTGATGAAATGGAGCATCCAAGCACCATGTTAAGATGGAGCCTTAGATTTCCCAAGCCGGTCTGGTCGAGGGGCACTAGCAAAGTCATCGTCTCTATCTTCCTAGCGCTTGCCGGCCTCAAATTCCGCGCCAACCTCTTTCACAAGCATGAGGGACATCAGTAACATCTGTCTAGGAATACCTTGCTTCCTCCTCCTCCTCCTCCCATCCGTCCGGCAGCAGCTTCAACACAGCCTAGATGACATTGCCTGAGATTGATGCAGCCCTGATAGCGAGGCGCCGCCTTGCACTAGCCCTGGGAACCAGAACCCACTGCCTAATAAACCGATAAAATTTTGAATACTGTCGGGCCTTGTGATTTCAACGGAGAGATACCGGCTCCTTGTCCGCATCGTGTGTCGGTCTCGCTCCTCGCGGTCGCTGCAGGACCTTATGTTCAATGTCCAATGTAGATACCGTATCCAAACTAAGATCACCTACAATGCTTCATGCTGACAAGGGCATTGTCCGCACTGACCATATTGTGGCATCTTCAACAACTGTCTAAGGATGTGCAGAGCATCTATTCACTCCTGCCTCCACTCTCGGTGGCTCAACACCCCGTATTCCGCAACCGCTGCTTTGGTCATCCTATGTGTCACTCTCACTTCGAACTGTGGCGTAATTAGGCATTCTGCGCTGCTCCCCACATTCGCAGGAGGCCATGTGAGGGTGGAAATCCCCAGCGTGTTGCCGGACGTTCAACAATGAGACGGTTTAACTGTTAGGCCGAGCTGACGCGTCGCAAAACAGCCCAGGCGGGGAACGAACAGGTGAGAACGGCGGAAGGTGGCGAACTTCTGACCTTCGACCTTCTTCAGCAGTGCGGTCCATAACCCGGGTAGCTCATTTAGAATAATTATCTGGACGACGAGGTTCATGACATGTCCATGCAAGGGATCGCTCTCCAGGCCTACCGATCTTATGGGCGGCCGCAGATTGTCGCCCATTATCGCACATCCACCATTGCCTGGCACAAGGTTCTTGTGGTCCACCCCCCAGCGCTACGGATGCTGGGGGTTTCTCGTTGCGGAGGAGCCTGTCCACGATTATCTCCTGACCTGTGTGGGTACGGTCTTCCAAGACAGATAATTTCAGAATGCATGGTTATCTCTGGGCACGTGATGCCACCGAGAGGACCTTGTGGGAAAAAGCCCTCATCCATCTCCCTCCAGTATTGAGAGCGGTGCGCTCGAGCCTCAGAGCCGACCTGACACACACCCAGAGACATCCACCCAGCTCACCAGTTGAGCTGTCACAGAGATATAGCGCCTGGCCGTGCTTACAAGTCTTATATGTCGGTGATCAGATGAGGGACTGTTTCCGGACACAGATTGCAGACAACGCTGTCTTGAAATTTTTAGATGACACGTGCAGGGCCAGGCAGGGACGGCTTTTTGGCAAAGAAATGCCTGCTCGGCATCTTGTTATTGGGGGCAGGCGAGGGCCATGACGTAGGCGGAACCCATCTGTGTCCACCAGACGGAAAGGCAACATATTCCAAGGACCAAAAGTGCCTGGCAATGCCGAACATTCAGTGCTTTTGGCTTTGGATGTTTGGGTGTAAGTGATTACTTCTGCTCCCAAACCTGGAAGTGATCAAAGGAGCGGCTGTCAATGACTTTCCGGCTGAACGGCTGAGCCGGTACGTCATAACAGGTCGGGGAGTAGAAGGGGTAGGAGTGTCTCTGGTGTGCGGGTGTTTCTCCGTGTCGTGACTGGTTGAGGAGTCTGGAAGCGAGCTGATCCCTGACATAGGACTCTGAGAGAGCATGGGCAGTCTGAGGAACGCTGGTGGTAGCGGAGGAGGAGGAGGCGGAGTACAGAGGGTGTGACAGTGGTTGGCAGGCCCTCTCGGCAGTCGTCTGGCTTTTTTGGCCAAGTGTTAGGCCTCCATTTCAACTCATAGGCATTCGCTGCAATGTGACTAGACATTTGGAGGTGGTTAAGCCAGGCCTTAAGTGTTCTTGCCTTCTACTTATGCGTTTACGGCAAAAGGCGGCATTATGACATCGCTGGTTACAAATCAGAGGCTTGCTCAAGAAGGCCCATTGCCGCAGGCTTTGATTGGTCCTGACCTTTTTAATGGCGATAAGTGAGGAGCGGGTTTTGGCGCTGACCGTGCTGGACTGAATTATATCAGCGGACATTCTTCGACGCTTGCCGCACTCTTCTCCTTTTTGTGGCGGACCCGTGATTGACCACTACCCGCATCGTCTACCTCTCGTCCACAGATGAAGGCGCTCGCCGAGCAAATTCTGCGGAAAAGACCAGGAGGATCCACAATGTCATCATCATCATCATCAACATTTTACTTGGTCTACCGCCTGACAGTCTGCATGCCAAGAAAGCTGCGGCTACAAGCAAGGGGCACTGCAAGGCGTTGCAGACCGCCCGGATTTTTGTCCGCTTGACCGGCTTCCTTCTCCTCCACTGATGCATCAGTACTGGGCGTCAAGCAGGACTAAAACATCCTCTTGATCCTTTCAACATGACTTCCTGACCCAACCGCATTTGTCATCAAAGAGGTCCATCAGAAAATGGATTAACCACAGTGGTGGAACCCACGAAGTTGACATTGGGATGCCTTCAGCTTCATTGTTGGTGACGGATGACGATGAGCTGATGATGACATTTGTGTCCGGAATGGGGAGGATCGAAGTAGGTAAGCGTACTGCTGGATGCAGTTGCATTGATCCACTGAAGAACAGATTGCGACGCCTGTTTTCGTTACTGAGATTCACTCGGAGCCCTGACCCCAGCGATGACAGCCTGACGTTCCTGCAACCGATGACCGCTGGCATGCGTGTTGTTGCCAGCACTGGAAGTAGCACCGTTCACAGGTACTCTACCACATGTGCTACCCCCTCTTTCGGTCGCTTACCACCTGAAATTTCGCTCCATGTTAAGAAATAATAAAAATATGAGAAGGTTATAGGAATAGTTTTGTGAAAGTCTAATTATTAACAGACGGCAAATCACAAGCTATTCTCAAATCCCTCTAATCAAAACACAAATGCTGGATTCAAATTTAACAAATCTGGACTGGCAAAAGTGCAAAAAAACGTATCTTTATGTTTTCGTATAAATACAAGTTGTGTTTTGGTTAGCTGATTCATTCACTCAGTTTGGTGACTAAAGAAAATTGGCTGTTAAACATATAATAGGTTCACGCAAACATAATGAAGCAAAAGCTGCAATTGGCGTCCAAAGCAAAAAACACGTATTCTGTCTTATAGATGTCGGATGAAACAAGAGTTATTTTTGCAGCAAGGGGGGAGGGGGGGGGGGGGAGGGTGGGTGTGGGTCCGTGCTAGGCCCTTGTGATCCTATAAAAATTGCTGTAAAAGATTTAAGTGCACCCGCTATCTGAAATGAACAAAGCTGCAGTGCGGCAAAAGTCAAAACCACGTATCTGTGTATAATCGGAGAATACGAATATTTGGCACCTGTTTCAATTTCACCTGTGGGTGACTATAAAATTCTGTAGTAGATTATAAGTGCATCTACGCGATCTGAATGAACAAAGCTGCAGTAGCGACCAAAGTCAAAAACGACGTAACTGTTATAGAATTCGATGATACAAGTATTTATTGGCACTTCAATTCACCTGTGGTGACTATAAAAATTGCTGTATAAAGGATATAAGTGCCGCATCGAGAATGAACAAAGCTGAAGTACGCCCCAAGTCAACAAAACACGGTATCTGTTATATAATTCGGGAATGACACAAGGTATTTTTGGCAGCTTTCCATTCACCTGTGGTGACTATAAAATAGCTGTGTAATAAATATAAGTATGCACGCTATCTGAAGACACAAAAAGCTGAAGGACGCCAAAAGTCAAAAAACAAACACGTATCTGTTATAGATTCGGATGATCAAGTTATTTTCTGCATCCTTCAATTCACCTGTGGTTCACTATAAAATAGCAGTATAAGATATAGTAGTGCACGCTATCAAGAATGAAGGCAAAGCTGCAATTGGCACAAGATCAAAACAACACGTATCTGTTATAGATTCGGATGATACAAGGTATTTTTGGCACTTTCAATTCATACCTGTGGTTAAAAGGACTATAAAATTGCTGGTAGAAAAGATATAAGTGCATGCTATCTGAAATGAACAAAGCTTTAATGCGCCAAAGGTCAAATAACACGTATTTGTTATAGATTCTGATGATACAAGGTATTTTTGCACCTTCAATTCACCTGTGGTCGAAACTATAAAATTGCTGTATAAGAAATTAAGTGCACGCTATCTGAATGAACAAAAGGGGCTGCAGATGCGCCAAAGTCAAAAAAACGTGACGTAGCTGTTATAGTATTCGTGAATGAATACAAGTAATTTTGGCAACCTTCAATCACGCTTGGTGACTATAAAATTGCTTGTATAAGATATATTTGCAACGCTATCAGAATGAGAACAAAGCTGCAATGCGCCAAATAGTCAAAAAACACGATCTGTTATAGATTCTGAGGAAACAAGTTTATATTTTGGTCACCATTTCAATTCTCCTTGGTGGACTTATAAAATTGCTGAATAAATATAAGTGCAAGCTATCTCAATGAAACAAATCTGGACTGTGCAAAAGTGCAAATAAACTCGTATTGTTCTAATAGATCTGTATGATACAAAGGTAATTTTAGGCACCTATCAACTGTGCTGACTACAATAATTGCTGGATTCTAATGTTTAAAAGTGCAAGGTGGAGGTATATCAACAAAGGTGGAATGGGTAATAAGATAACAATTGAAAAAGAACACCTATCTGAAAAGTAAAGCGTGATAATAAAAAGTGGAGTGTGCACCTAACAAAGAGACCTGCATTAACAAGAAATGATGTGTATCCTAATATAATTCACACTGCCCAATATGCCAGGAAATCATTCAATAGCAAACTGTTATATAATGAAGATATTGCAGTGCAATGTCTACACTAATTCTTGAGTGAACTTTATCCAGTTTCCTTATAAGTCTTGCTTTGTTCGAACCACGGCCCCCCCCCCGCCCCCCGCTCCCAGCGGTCAGTGACTTTATGAGCGATAGATGCTGGCTTTAATAAATTCTTATCTAACTAGCCTAAAAGCTGTCGCAAGTGTCTAATGCGTAACTAACAGCTAATTAGGTAGAGGTTCTTCTGGTTGAAAAATAGTATGATTTCCGCTGAGTAGTTGAGACATGCAGAGAGCATCGATCCACAACTAGTGATGAAACTCTGAGAGAGACTGAGGCAGAACAGGGAAGGGCTGTTTCTATGTTAAAACGAGGTCCAGGTGATTTTCCAGCCAATCGCAACCATACAACCATCCCAGTCCATGAGCCGTTGCACCACAACATTCTCTCCCAGCTCTATTCTTAAGCGTGATTCGGCTGTCCGCCAAAATCTCAGTTGAAGACGCCGAAAATGCGCGCTATTACAAGAGATTATGCGCAGATTTTTGAACTTAAATTATCGCGTCGATCCGGGAAAAATGCCGATACCATTATAGTGTATTTTGTAGAAAACCGTGGCCGTGATTTCAACTGTTGTCGATAAATAATCCGCTCAACACTACTTCATGAGTCCATCTATTTCCCCTTCTTCTCCATCCAGTCCATAACCCCCATGATCAATCGCCCCTGCAGAATTTACACAAAATATCTTAGAATCCTCACTTTTCCAGCATATCTTTACCTATTCCCATATCTCTACAAACTTCCCAGTTTTGGAAGAGTGGGTACAGGCCTTAGCTTAGAGGCAAAGTCTTCTAAGGGGTTGGGGGGGAAGAGAAGATTAACCTCATGGAGATTGTTCTGTTGGCTATTGCCTTGCCCCTTTCAGATCATATACCAAGATAAGTAGGCAAGTTCCTTAGTAGGTAGGTAAATGGGCAAGGCCCAGCTGGTCTAGTAGAGCACTATTTAAAGAGGTTGCCCGCATCGGCTAAGGTGTTAGTGCCTCTAGTAGATAGGAGTGCCGGGCCCCAGGCAATTTGTTGGGTAGGTCCAAGTTAGGTATATAAGTAGGCCCAAAGTAAGTAGGTAAGTGGGCCGCAGGTGGGTAGGTAGATAGCCGCCAGGTAGATAAATAGGCACAGTTAGGTAGGTTGATAGGCCCCAGCTAGGTTAGTGGGCCCTAGTTAAGTATGTTGTAGGTGGGCTGCAGTTAGGTAGGTGGAAACTAAGTAGGTAGGTGATAGGTGAGCTCCATGTAGGTTTGTGGTCCCCAGATAAGTAGGTGGTGGGGGGGGGCACAATTAAGTAGCCTGTAGTATAGTACGGGTAGCACAGTTATGTCAGGCTAGTATGTATTAGGTGTCCCAGTTAGTTGTGCTATAGGATATTAGTGCATGCCCAGATAAGTAGCTGTAGGTAGTTAAGTCCCATTTAAGGAGTAAGGCTGTAGGAGAAAGTTGGGCCCCAGTTAAGTAGGTTACAAGTTGTTAAGGCCCCAGTTAGGTAGGCTGTAGGTATTTAGGGCCCCAGTTAGGTAGGTTATAAGTAGTTAGGGCCCAATTTAGGTAATCTGTATGTATTTTGGGCCCCAGTTAGGTAGGTTGTAAGTAGTTAGGGCCCAATGTAGGTAGGCTGTAGGTAGTTATTGCCCCAGTTCGGTATGTTATAGATAGTTAGGGCCCCAGTTAGTCAGGTTGTAGGTAGCTAGGATCCCAGTTAGTTAGGCTATAGGTAGTTAGAGCCCCAGTTAGGTAGGTGGTAAGTAGTTAGGGTCCCATTTAAGTAGGCTGAAGGTTGTAAGGGCCCCAGATAGGTAGGCTGTAAGTAGTTAGGGCCCTATTACTCATAAAAAAAGAAAAAAATAATTAACTCACCTCTCTCCCAATCCACGGACGCAAACGATCAGCCAGCCGTCTTCTAGAGCTGTCCAATGTAGGTGGAATGATGATGTGACGTCATCACGTCATCTACATCACCACTAGAGACTGATGTCTGGTAGGCTTAATGCCTAAGGCCTTAAACCTACCAGGGTGAATAGCGGAGCAGAGCGGGACATTAGCCCTCCATTCCCAGGCTCTGCCTCTGAATGCACGGGACACAGGCAGGATACTGCGGCTGGGCCCCAAGTGACATGGCGGCACCTCTGGAGCCAGTCTAAGCCTGTACGCAACAATGCCAAGGTTGTATAGTGCACAGTTTTTATAGGCATATGACAGAAACATGTATGTTCTATTTTCCACTTCACATTTCTGACATTAAAATATCTTTATCACTAAAACCAACACAAGATGACTAATTATGTCAACAGTATTTAAACATTAAACCTCACGTTTTCTTCAAATATCTGGAGTGTGGGCAAACACTGTGTCTGATTAGCCTCATAAAGTTACTAGTTAAGCTATAATGTATGACAATGAAAAGGTACATCACTTAGTTACAGTGAGAACCGATGACATGTTTTGTTTCAGTGACTTCATGGCATGCAAGCAAAATACGTGATCAGATGAGAATGGTAGAGTTATTGTTACAGGTGAGCCATAAACAAATACAGCCACTGGACATAAATGTGCAACAACCCTTAATTACAAAAAAATATAGGGAAAAATTATATTTTTATAGAAGTTTCAAGTCACTTTAAGATACTGTGTTAAAGCCAGTAAAATCAATAACACTAATATATCAGTTGGTTACTAATATGGCTAACAGTATATCCATTGACTACTTAAACCTTATACTATATTTTTAATATTGTAAGGTGAAAAACTGTTTTTGGAAACAAATAAACATAACAGATTATAACAAACAACTATGGCGTCCCATAGCAAAACTGCTCATGGACTAGCTCCATTATAACAAAAGGTCTATAACTTACACATGTACTGCATGTGGTATTTTCATGTAATTAATTACATACCAAATAATATATTTGGAAACCGAAAAAAAAGTGGAATGAAATGTGAAAAGTGTACTTGTGCCATGTTTGTGTGGGTTTTATTTTATGGCATTCACTCTTCAATATAAATGTGGTATCTGTATTCTGAAGGGTGATATGATTCCAGAAAAATCAAATATGTAGGGTCATGTGCATTAAGTTTTAGTGCTGTAAAAAAATGGAAACATTCTCTATAAAATTTTCACTCCAGCAACATTTTCTTTGACCAAAAACTTTTTTGTTCTTCTACATATTAACTTGAGTGAAGTTGCATATTTTGTGGGTTGAAGAGTAGTTTATAGTGGTACCATTTTGGGATAGATGTGACTTTTGATCACTTTTTCTTCCAATTTTTAGGGGAAATGAAATAACCCAAAACTGCAATTTTGGTATTTGAATTTTTTTTCTTCTAGGGTATTCAGCAAATGGGATAAGTGATGTTATATTTTATTAGATCAGACCTTGATGAATGTGATAATACCAATTACGTGGAACTTTATTCTTTTATATTTATTATTTGTACAATGACAAAATGGGATTTTAACTTTTAATACCTCTTATTAACTTATATATTTTAAAACAGTTTTTTTTCTTTTACATTAAGGGCCCCTAGGGTACTTGACCCATAATGTTCACAATCGTCATTACACCCTTTCTGCATTGCATAAACAATGCAGAAAAATGTATCAATATGCAGGTTCTATTATTTCCAACTTTTGGAAGGAAATAATAGAAACAGATTAAGCCCGCTATATAGGACCTTACCGTACCAGGACATACCCACGCATCCTGTGTCAGTAGGGGTTAAACATGTAGCCAAAGGTGAATAAAGATTATTACCAAATACATAGCTGTTCTAATTTTGCTTCATTTCCGAGATAGGGCGGATCTTATCTCTTGCTTTTGCACAAAGTTTCCAAGGCTACTGCCCACCTTCTTGTCCTATCATCCTGAAAGGGATGGTGGGAAAACACTCTCTGCTGTTCTTATTTGTAGCAAAGGGGCCTGTTTATCTTTCTTTCTTACAAACTTTAACCACTTAGATCTCTGTTAGCATTGTGCCTGCTGTAAAAACCCCTCCATCACCCAATGTCACTCTAACAAGTTCAGCTTAGGAATAGCAGAGCTGAAAAGTCACCACTGGGTCTACACCTCCCACAGCCAACCAGAAGTGGAGCCTGAAGCTGTCTTGAAGAGCCCGGCTCTGTGAAAAGCCTGATGAGTAAACCCTTTTATGTAACAAATAAAATTTTTTGTTTTAGGCAGAATTTACATTACATTTTTGTATTCTTCCTATTCTTATAAATGTTCTTTATACTTCAATCTTATTTATATCCTTGAAAGTCTGTCCATCATACAACTAACCTAATAGCAGTGTTCCCACTGTACCACTGACCATGGCTGACGGATTAATGTCAGGGACTTGTGCGACCTCCCTTCTGAGGTGGACCCACACTGACACTACCCCAAAATTCTCCTCCTCCACTGATGATGAGCTCGCCACTGCTCTCAAAAACACGTTGGATCCGCAATGCCATCATCATTCACAGGGGACTTTTCCCCTTCATGGCAGTCACAAACTCAATAATTGCAAACAATGCCGTATATTAGCGTGCACACGTTATAGTCCCAAGCCATTAGGAGTACCTTGCTTAGACTCCCCTATATCAATCAAAACGTACCATATGGCTGTATGGACAAAATATTGAACTTTACTTTTTTTATAAATTGTGCATAAAAGACATATTCTATGACGAACAAACCCTTAGGCAATAAAAACATATGAAAAATGGGCAGTACTTAGCTGTATAGCTTCTCCTTTTAGGAGGTGAGTGATAGTCCCATAGTAGACTAGTAGGAGCCGATCATGCTGAGTTGCAGCCCAGTGCCGCCATGCAATGACGCGACGTTTCGGAAGGCACGCCTTCCTTTCTACAGACTCAAGCTGCGGGCTAGAAGCCACAGGCACTGCAAGGCACCGCTGACCGCTTGATATTTCTGCTGACATACCAGTTTCCTTCCCCTCCTCTGAGGGCATCAACGATTGGGCATCAGAGCAGACCAAATCATTCTCTTTGGCCTCTTGATCTTTTGAAATGCCTTCTGACCCCAACCGCATTGTGCCATGAAAGAGCTCTTCGGAATATGGATTATCTAGAGCGGTCTGTTTATTGGGTGACATTTAGCCTTCAGGTTGCATTGATGATGATGATGACATTTGTGCCCTTGACTGAGAGGAAGAGGAGGTAAAACTGCTGGATGCAGGTTGTTTTAACCACTGAAGAACGGATTGGCGCCGATCTTCAGTAATGAAACGCACAGGGAAGCGACCAAGCGATGACAGGCCAGACGGTCCTGCGACTGATAATGTGCTTGCTTGTGTGTTGTCCGGAACACTGGAAGAAGTGCCTTGTCTCGTACCTCTAGCTCCACGTCCTACACTCCTCCTTGCTTGCTTACCACCTCTAGTTCGCTCCATGTTCAAAAAAATAAACAAAACAGAACTTTGGTGTAATCCCAAAAATGTGCTGATATTAAATACTAGTATAAATAGATTTCTTTCTATAGAATATCTCTGAGAACAGTGTCTTATTCAACTACCCTTGTCAGCAACATTGCAAAAAACTGAACTTTGGTGTAATCCCAAAAAAATCTACGGCTAGCAAATACTAATATAAATAGATTTATTTCTATGGAGCATCTCTGTGAGCAGTGCCTTATTCAACAACCCTTGTCAGCAACACAGCAAAAAACTAATTCCCTAAACTAGTTGCCCCCTCTCACCCCAGCCTGAGCAATCTAACTAGCAGCTTTTCCTGTGTGAAATTACTATTAAATGTTGTTTCTGCCTTCTGGCAAACCAGCACACAGAACAGAGGCAACAGTGTGTTCACTACAGAGACTAAGGTGGAAATGGCATACAACAGAAATAAAGTGACATACACATAAGACAGTCATGTGATTTTAGCAGCCAATGAGATTCCTTCCCCCTCAATGGTGCCGTTTTTTACCCCCCTGTGCGCTGCACTGATTGGCTGGCCGCCAAAAGTACAGGAAGCAGCTGAAAAAAGGCGCCGAACGCCTTTTTCCGGACCCGAACTTTTTAACGGATTTCCGGAAAAATTCGGCTCGGCTTGAGTTCAGAAAATTCGTAAAGTTTGTGACGAACTAACCTTTTCGGAACGGTTCGGCTCAACACTACTCGCTACTGCAAATCCCTGATCATTAAGTTCCTGAAGGTGATCTCTCTCTCACTTTGAATCTCCTAGTTAAATTAGTTGCTTGTCTCAAGAAATGCTCATCACTAGAGCAGATGCATCTTGCGCATAGAAATTGTCCCACTGTTATACCTATCTTAGTAGATGATGGAAGAGAGGAGGATGCATGAGGTTGAGTTGAGTTGACGGAAATGTCTTTTCTAAAGAGGTCTATTTGGAGGTTTCTATACTGATCTCTAAAAATTAAGACATTAAGAAATTCAACCATCAGACAACTTTATTTCAATGTCAACTTGATATTTTTCTCATTATCATTGAATTTATTTACAAACAGATTCTGCTCAGAGCCTTTCCATATGAACAAAATGTCCAGATATCTAAATCCCCAAAAAATGTTTTTTCAAGATTCTGATTTGTAAAAAAAAAAGTCCCCCTTCATAACCCCGGGAAAACAACTTCAAAAGGGGGTTTTCAAGTGTCCCCATTGTAGACCTCTGAAGCTGCAGGTACAGTGTTCCTTTAAGAAGGAAGAAATCAAAAATCAAAACTAACCCAAAATATAAAATATTAATTTAAAAGTTTGCTTTGATTTTCATAAGGGAAAAAAGCCATACGCATCCAAACCATCTAAATAAAAATTTTGAGGTTATACGGATTCAACACCCACAGACGATTGTTTAAATTCTTTAAGACACATTTTGGTCCTGGCCTAAATGTAAAATTAAAACCCAAATGGTTTTAAGTAAGTACCAATATACTTACATATTGCTTCTTGGAGGCTCCCAGTTCTAGATACTATAAGTCTTTCTGGAGGGGTTGTTACATATTTGTGCACCCTTGGTAGTAAATTAAATTTCAAAAATTCTAAGTTTTTTTAAAATGCAAAAAATCTTGGTCTTATATAAATAATTCCTCTCCTGAAAAGATTACAAAAATAGATCCGGATCAGAATCTCGGGTCCCCGGATTTCTTGAACTACTCTGTACAAAAAGACTATCCGTTCATTTTTGAAAAATTTTTCCATACGGAGGGGAAAAAAGGGTCCACTTTTAACTTTCCAACAGTAAAGCGCCTGGAAATTTTTGTACTGAAAACTATTCTATAGTTTTGTACGGTTCTATTCACCCCCCCCCTCCCCCAAAACAGGGCAACAGTTCTGCCGGGGCCCCTTAAGATCTGAAAATTTGGATGCAGGCATGTTAAAATAAGTGAATTTGGGCTGCGTGATGTCGGGCTGAAAATACACCAGACTTCTGATGCAGCCCCGTTCATTCATGTTGCCCTTAATGCTCAAATCTGGCAGTTTTCAGCCTGTCTCCAAGAAAAGAGTCTGCTTAATTTTTATGACAATCATTTTCAGCTAGCCCCAACCCCCCTACCATTATTTATAGGGTTTCAAAGTACTTTGGTTTTAATCATTCAGAGTGGCCAGGGGGAACCGGGGTGGCAGAGGGTGTATAATTAAAAGAAACCCCTTTTTTTTTGGGCACACCGAAAACCCAGATTTAGCATTTAAATGATCTGAAACTACTGCTCTTTCAGAACAATGGGCACAGCGCGGAAACACTAGTTGTGCGTCCTCGAGCAAGGTGGCTAATCTATGTGACAGGGTTTTACTTAAATCCAAATTTTGGGAAAAATAAAGCAAAAATAACAACAATAATGATAACCAATATCAAATACCCAGATATAAAACATAGACATAAATCAAGAAGTACATATATCCTAAATCAGTACAGTAGGGCATCTCAATAAAAAAGTTATATAATTTTATTAATTATTAAAATCATTGTATGCAATTACATTTTTTTTTATATTATCCATAATGTTTTTATTAGTTAATGAATAAAAGTATATAAACTTTTTAACTGAATGGCTCTACTTTATCGATGAAGGATGTTTGTTCCCAGAAGAACCATATGTGTCTAGTACCGTGTTTCCCTGAAAATAAGTCATCCCCGGAAAATAAGACCTACTGCAATTTTTTCAAGCTTAGAAATATAAGGCCTCCCATGAAAATAAGACCTAGTGGAAGTCATTGCTGCAGTCCCCCCCACGCCATACATTAGTGTTAGCAGATCATTTAGATAGGTCTTACCCTGTATGGGAGGCTACCTGAACAAGAGGTGCTCATTTAAGGAAAGTGCTGTTGCTAGACATGAGAGATTGAGGCCAATGCTTCTAAAAGAAATTGAGTCACAAGAAATTCACCATGAAATTCAGGGTTTGAAGATTGATGATGCTGTTCCAGAAGATTATGACATGTTAAATGTCATAAATAGATTGTTGTACATGGAAATAGAGTCGTAATAAATTATTAATGGAATTCAGAGTTTGGCTGGTTATGCAGATGTTTGTGATAACGTGAATACAATATATTAATAAATGTTGATTTATTTATTTTTTTTCTGTTCAACGCTAAATGTGAATTCTTGTTCATGGAAAAATAAGACATCCCTTGAAAATAAGACATAGCGTGTCTTTAGGAACAAAAATTAATATAAGACACTGTCTTATTTTTGGGGAAACAGGGTATTTATTCTCTTCTACTAAAATCACTTGTGTGTGGCCCAATTAAATGAACATAATGAATTGCCTAGAATTAGAATGGTGGTGTTTACCTAGTAAAAGTTCATCCCTCAGAAACAACCATTGAATCCCGACAGGCAGTTTACTACCTCATACTGATCTCTAAATGAGATTTAGGGTGAACCTACGGTACAAAACAACAATACACATGGTTTTGACCTATAGCAGGACATGAATACAATATAAACACTGTCTAGCAACACAAATACAATATAAAACCATACATGGCTGACCATGTTGCAGAGCCGATCTGAACAACTACTTTACAGTAAAACTTGTCCTACCAGTGTTCCCGGAGCTGCCGATAGCCAGCAATATAAAAACATCTGTCTGCTTATCGGCTATACTTCAACAAAGGGCGGGACTAGAGAGCACAGCTTCTCTTCTAAAACATAGAGAAATTTGTCTTCTTTTCAAAATCCTTTTTATTTTCTCTTTGGACAGGAAAAAAAAGCATTACATAATTGGGAGGCTATACTGACAATAGCCACTAGATGACACCTGAGGTATTAATTGTGTAAAATTACCTCAATCAGATAGAAAGTAATAGAGCAGCCATCTTGGTATGCCATTCTGCACTATCTATATAACCGTCCAATCTATTAAAATATTACAAAATGTATTCCATACACTGAATATAGTAAAAGAAAAAAATAGCAAAATTGTGGGTTTTTTTGGTTATTTCACATCTCCCAAAAAAACTGGAGTAAAAATGGTACAGATAAAAACTAAACACTCAGCCTGCAAAAAAATTCTCCCTTAATTGGGACTCTAGGTGGAAAATAAAAAAAAAAGTTATTAGCTGCAGAAAATGGAGCTGCAGCCCAAAGGTAAGAGATATGGAGTCTTTGTTATAGAAAAAAAAAATTATGTTCTAAAACATAACAAAAACCTTACATATTTGGTATCACCATAATCGTATTGCACTGCAGAATACAGATAACACATCATTTATAACCAAGAGTTAACAGCATAAAAACAAAAACATGACAAAAAAGCGTAAGTAAGTTTTTTTTAACATTTCACATATTACTTATTAACTTTTATTAACTCTTTCTGTTGGGAATAAAAAATTTTAGCAATTTCTGTTTAAATTTAGTTTTTAGTTTAAATTTTGTTCTGTTCACTGAGTTGCCTAAGTAATATTTTACCTTCATTTTAGGGGTCAGTAAAATTATAATGATACCAAATATGAATAATGTTTAACATTTAACTACTTTTGCAGAATAAAAGCACTTATTTGTTAATGTTTCACCCCATTCTATACCTTTTTATGTTCTGTTGCTGTAGCTGCATGAGGACTCGTTTTCTGTGGGATGAGATATAACATTCATTGGTACCATTTTGGGGTACATGGGACTAGCTAGTTAATTTGTTAAATTTATTGATTTAAAAACTCCCTATATTATTTATTTTTTCAGCATTCAACATGCAGTTTTAATAACTTTTTAATTTTGGTATTTTGGTTGTCATGATTGGGGCACTACTACATTTGTATCTTTTGAGTTTTCTAACAATTTGTTTTGCTTTTTTAACTTTACATGCTTTTCTGTTGTTTTTTTTAAATAATTGTTATAATTTAGAAATATTTTTTGGTCCAACTAAATGACTTTGCTCTGCAATTATTTGATCAATTCCATTGGTTTAACATTTCTCAAAGAGCGATTCATCAGCTTTCCAGGATGGAGCTGTGACATGGACTATTTTTTATTTTACATTTCCAGTGTGTAAACTTTCAGATTTATTTCTAGACTGTTTTTGCAGGCCAAGCAATTGGGTTGATGTGCCCTTCCTGATAATAAATTCTCCACACTGTATGATTCCTTCTCTTTAGTTCACTGTCATCTTATTTTTTACTGTTTAGATGTAAGTTCCTCATCATTTTCTATATTTAAATCCTATTTCTTTTAGACAATTTCTTGCAGTTCTGTCCTATACATTGACTCCTATTTCCATACATTTGTTATTCATTTGTTTTGTTGCTTACATTTTTTAATTTTTAAGGCATATTTCTTAGAATTTTTTTTCCTGAAGTTTTTTTTTGGGTTTAAACATATGATTTTTCATGTACACAACATGTTTGAGCTGTGTAAACTCACTAAATATGTCCATAGAATTACTTCAGCTTGACACAGGCCAAAACAGTGGCCGTTTGGCCATTATTTGTCGGGTATACATGTGTCAGTATACACTAAAAAAAGGTATGGGATAGCATAGTAGATTATGACATTCTAAATAATGGTATCCAGTTAAAAAAAAATACATTAAGCATATGGGATTTTTTTACAGTAGGGTCTTTACAAAAATGTAATGCACTCTGTGGCATCTGTGCAAAATATCCATTTAACATGTACATCCCAATATACATGCTTAATAGAGGCCATAAATGTGATGTGATGTAAACTGGCTTTGAATGGGTTAACTTATAGGTTACTTGGTGCTTTTGCTCCAATATCACTTCCATATGACATCACTTCTGGTCCAACATCACATAGGTAACATTAATGTCACGTAGAGTCAGAAGTGAAGTCAGACGGCAGGGACATTGGAGTTAAATTAACCAGTTTTAAACCCAGTAAAAGAATCCTAACATCAATTTAGGGCTAGTTATACCATTATGTTCACTTTTTGGAGACTATTGCTGAAAATTGATTTGGACTGGCCCAAATGAAGCACTGGGATTCAGGAGGAATTTGACTTTCACCCAACATAGAAGCTCTGCACTAGTGGGTACCATAAAAGATTGCAGAAAGCTTAAATGTGGCACAGGTGAATTGGCCTGTGAGGAAACAACTAATAAGCCAACTATTAAATTACAACCCAGGGAGTACCAACAAACTATATTGTAGCTACATGGCATGTTAGTCAATAAGAGAGGGGTAGGGGCAAGTATACTGATGTTTAATCTATACAACTAAACCAAAAATATAGAATAGAGCTATAAAATCCAATCCATACAGAAAGTACACATAATTGGATGAGAGCCTAATAGTCACATGACCCTCCCTCCCAAAAGTTTGAAAGATCATGTACACAGAGGAAGGTAGAGAGTGGGGATATCCAAGTTGTCCCAAACTAAAGGTATGTGGTCAT
Source organism: Phyllomedusa bahiana (assembly GCA_025379985.1). Lineage (NCBI taxonomy): Eukaryota > Metazoa > Chordata > Amphibia > Anura > Hylidae > Phyllomedusa > Phyllomedusa bahiana. Next base: position 24,038 of record JAODAL010004676.1, on the reverse strand, counting down.
GGGCAAAATAAGAACCCATAGCAAAATGAAATAGGGCGCCACCAACTAATGTCAATACACAGCATAAGTAGCAATAACTAAAGGTATAAATAATACCATCATACATCAGGGAACCCAGATAGTAGTGCTGGAGCGCAGAAAACCAGCAGCTACTTGTTTCCTACAAAAAGGAACAATGTTCTTGTACCCGCATAGAACCCATCAATCTCTGGGCCCCATAGCAGTTGTTATGCCTGCTATGGATATAGTTATGCCTATGTATGTGATTAGAAGAGAGAATATGTTTTATGCAGAAAACCCCAAAGGATTATGTAGGAATTTTAACCTTATGTTGGTTATTGCATCCTGTTCCCATGGTATTTGCATTTTCTAGACTTGTGCTGGAGTTTCTTTAAAAAAAAAGTAAATTCTAGAATTCCTTTTGCTACTACATCCGGAAAAAAATATGCAATTAACTCATATAATTTACTTTCCATTGTCTGAGTTATGTTTTTTGAAGCCAAAATATTCAGCTGTTAAACATTGTTTAGTGTCATAGCTATGATTTGTGTATTTGCTGCAAAGTGAAAAAAATAAAAACTGGGTGAACATGTTCAAAGTGTAATTTTACAATTTTTGCTTGCACCTAATACTTTGGTCATGGCCTGCCTGCGCATTTTGGGTTCTTTCTAATCGGTATATACATTTTTTACACTAGGTGGCACTGTGCACTAGTTTATTCATCTGATTGCCTACACTTCAGTTGGACCACCCCTGTAACTGATTCACCAAATACAATGTAATGGTCTTACAGTATTCACAACCAAAATTGTAACTGCAAGAATCTATTTTTATGAATTGGTTAAGCAGTTTATTCTATACCAACTTCCTATTGTAGATCCGTACATTTTCTATTCGGTGTTAATGCTTTAATAAAAAAAATATATAATTAATTTCTAAACCATTATAAAACAATTTAAATATTGTTTATATCTTCTATTTTTCACAGTTACCTTACAATATCTAAGCAGACAGATGTGAACATAGTTTGTCACAACCTGAGTACCTTCTTAAGTTTGGGGCAGAAAAACTTGTACACTGTATGATGGCACATCAGCTAAGATTGCTCTGTTGTATGGGCCCCTACTTACTTTTGTCAGCGCTGACAAATTCACTTGACAATTCACTTTGAAGCTCCTTCCTTCATGCATGTCTCCCTTGGTGGCACCAAAGCTTCATCGCCCCAGACAATATAACAATTCCGCAACCAGCTCTGAGCATGACATTTCTATCTATTCTGAATGTCTTATAGTACACTACAAATCTATTACATTAAAAGGATATAAATATCTGCAATATGGCATCCACAGTTATATACTGTATTGACCTAAATGTTATATTTAGAAATATAGAGGTTCTTATGCTATATACAAAGAACCTAGTATTAAAATAAAACATGGCAGATAGAGGTCCTGATGCAAATTATACTTTGGGACCCATGAGCTTCTAGTTCGGAATCCACATGTTTACATTAGTAAGAAGAGTGGTCATCAGGGCAATACTGGCAGCAATTCTGATCATTTCTTTTTTAAATAAAGGAACCTGCTCATATGTGAAATTGGCGGTGGGTGCATGTGTGTGGATGTGCTGGGGGGCTAAGATTGCTCTGTTGTATGGGCCCCTACTAACTTTTGTCAGCGCTGAAAAGTATATATATAACAAAATATATATGACAAAAGTAAGACACATATATGTGTCTAATAATACGAGGGTGGTGTGACACGCCCCCAGAACGTCCCCAAAACACCCCTTCATGTTAGGCGCTTTAGAAAGTGTTGAGTCTTACAAACAATGCACCTAACACATTCATTAGGCGCATTAGACATTGTAGACTGCTCACTTAGACACATTTTACACAAGAAAAGGGTGAAAAACCCAATCATACATGTCTCCTCAAGTCTTAAACAGTAAAAAGCCTTTAGATCTGGGCATAGAAAAGACACAATGATATATTCTGATATATTAAGGTGATTGTATAATGAAGAACTTGTTCTAGGAAGAGCTGTCTTATTTTTTTATTTTTTAACATGCTTCATACATCTTGATTTTAGCAGCAGTTAACTGGTTTGCCCTAGTCAACATTCTACACTGTAGTTAAGAAGCTTTAAATTCTACCTTTGATTGATTCATTGCATTCATCATGTTTCTAGTGGCTTTTAACTGGTTATAAGTAGAGTCCACTACAACCTGTAAGAAGAGACTCAGAAATATGTGTGGGTGTTTGAAGACACAGCAAGCTCATGCAGGCTGAGGATCTCACCTTCGTGTAAACACTAGGAGGGACATGTATGAAAACTGTCTAGGTCTAAGACTTTCTTTGTTGCCCATAGCAACCAATCAGAGCTACCTTTTCATTTCATATAGTGCTCTGGAAAAATGAAAGGGGAGCTCTGATTGGTTGCTATGGACAACAAAGAAAGTTTACACCTAGACACTTTTCATACATGTGGCCCCAGACTGTGTGGGCCCTGGTGCAAAACTTCAGCCAGCCCCGGCCCACTCCAACAATGGCTGTGGACTTTAAAACCAGGTTCCCTAATTTCCATGATGGTTGCCTGTGGTGTAGCACGCCACATAACATTATTTCTACTTAAGGGTTGTCCAGCGGAAGAAAAATATTTATATGAATAATATTCAAAATAATTTAAAATGAAGACAGGCTGGTAGAATAAAAGAAACTATGTTAAAGATACCTACCCCCACCACTGCAGCTCTGAAGCTCTGTGATATCTGCTCCTCTTTACTTACAATAGAATGTGAGCCCAGAACAAGAACCCAAACAGAACATAAGCAAGTCTCCGGAGGCTATGGAGGGGCAGCAGTGGGTGCTTGGTAATGGGACCTATTGACCCCTTGGTTGAGACCATTGCGACCCTTATAGCTACACCATTGATAAACTGCAATTGATAAGAAATAGTGATATATACCTGGATATTTTGCTGCAGTATTGAATGGACATATAATGAACATAGTTGAAGTGTCAATAATGTATAATAAAGTGGACAATAAAAGAATAAAGGTAATATATAAAATTCATAATAAATATAAATACATAATAAAGGTTCAGTGGTTTTTAGGCTACCTAGGAGTTTTATGACACAGTATTACATACACTCACATGACTAAAAGTGCCATTCTTCCCTGCTCAAGACCACAAGTGATTTAAAAAATTAAATAAAGCTTAATTGAAGATGACCAGTGTCCTCTAGTATCCTGGAGCTTCACAGATTCTATTAGGGGTTCCCTGGAAGATAACAAAAGCTGTAAATTACACATGCAAAAAGTAATATGCACTTTTATGGGCTCTTTCTGATGAGAACATAGTATCTCACATTTGATGGATTCTTGATTTCAATCTCTAAAAATATGTTTTAAAAAACTGGTTGTTCAGAAATGAGATAATCTTTAAAAGCTCCAAGAAATTACTGAGCTGTTATGAATCTGAGAAGATCTTGACACCTTTGCACTAAGAGTTACTTTTTGTTTGCTTCAGAAACTAAAAATGTTGCAACTTACTAAATAGTCCATCCATTTTATTGTAGAGTAAAAGGCTCCATTCACATCAGGTTTTGCTCTGTGCTGACAGTATCCATATGAATATCATTAAAATCAGACTGATTGCCAATTACAGTTGTCCGATTTATAACCCCGGCTACATATGAGGTGGGCTCAGCTCTGGAGTGTACACCTTAGTTCCCCAATGCAAATCTGGCTTATATAGGAAATACAGTACTTGTTGTCAGTGGTAACCAAAAACACTTTAAAAATTCCAGTTGTACATATATTATTTTGTTGCAACAGTTCAACAGAATGCCAAAAATGTACATAAAATAAAATTTGTAAATACATTATATGTGCAAGAACATAACTACAAGCACATTACTCATTAAAAGCTTTGCCCAAATAGCTCTCTGGTTCAACAGTAGTTTAGCCAAAGTTATCACGATATTAGGGTTTAGGATGTCCCGAGCTCAGGTGTGTCTCAGATATTCCCTGACTATGTCCTGGATGTTGCCTCAGGGTTAGGGTTAGAGTTAGGAATTCGATTCTGGCCAACCTGAATCAAATCACTGAAATTTGGTTGGAATTTGAAAGAATTTGAAACACAACACAACTCATTGGCATACAGCCGTAATAGATTATTAGTTTTTATAATGCAACAGTACAAAATAATTATCAATAGATGTATATTAGTAAACTGTAGAACTTCCTATTCTTTAAATAAAAACAATAAAAACTTGAATACTCCTTTGAAATGGTTTACAATAATGTTTTTCTAAATGGTAGTAAATTACTACTTGTGAGGGCTACAACAAACACAACAAATCCCTCTACATGCAATCACAGCTGCATTTTGCTCTGCTTAGTCTGAGCTTCACCTTATATGCCCTCTTATTGCTCCTTCCCTGTGCAACACTAATTGCCATCCCATTGATCACTATGTTAGCGCTAAACCCTGCATGGGCCCACTCTGATATCAAACTCCTTTTCCTGGAAGCTGGCACGTCGGAAACCATATGTCACAGTAGCCAAAGATACTAGCAGGGTCTTATGGCACCAATGCATACCAGACCAAGGCATGGTAGCTCAGTGATTAGCACAGGTGCCTTGGACAAATGGTCCTTGGTTTAAAACTGACCAAGGAAAACATCTGCAAAGAGTTTGTGTGTTTTCTCTGTTTTTCTGTGGGTTTCCTCCAATTTCCACCAGAATCCAAATACACACTTAGGTTACTCTGGAATTTAGACTTTGAGTCCCAAGTTGGGCAAGAACCAATGTGAATGATGGCAATCTCTGTACAGTGCTGAGTATATGCCCACCTGAAAGAAGTCTGAAACTAGGAACAGGTTGCAAACTACATGGCAGGGGCTCTGGAAATAAATGAAGAAATGGAGTTTTCAGCCTCAAACTGTAGATTTTCTGAACTTTAAATAACTACCAACAAATGGTTTGTAAAACTCTTTTTTTTATATGTTGAAGGTGTCCAAACCACAAATCTACATTGGTACCTTGGTATATGACATCCATTCCAGATCCTTGTACTTATACTGGATGTATATGAAACAAACTTTTCCAATAAGAAATAAAGGGAAAATAATGAGTCCATTCTTACTATAATAACAATATGTGTCACGGAGGTCGCAGGCTCCGCTGCCCCCGTGACCGTCACCCTGCTCGCAGGGGGTCCGGCGCGGCGGCTGCCCGCGACCATCCCTCTGCTGTCCCGGCCCCGGAGCCGCATCCCTTACCCGTCCGCGCTCCTGTGAATGCCACTCCCGGCCGCCGTGCGCGTGGCCGCCGCTTTAGGCGCGCGCACCAACTTCTCTAAATTTAAAGGGTCAGCGCCCGATAATTGGTCTATTGTCGGGCGCTGGTTCTATTTAAGGTATCCGCCCCCGCATTTCCTGCCAAGTTTTTTTTGGTTTTTTTTGGGGCTTTAAGATAGGATTTCATCTGATTCCCCTGCCCAGCCGTTTGTTTCGTTTCCTGACCTTGCTGTTTGCCGCCTCCCCGACCCTGCCCGTCTCTGACATAAAACCTTCTGCCTCCCCTGACCTTCGCCTGTCCCCACTACTTTCGGATTACTCTTTGTACCATTTTCCCGGCCGCCATGCAAGAAAGCCCGTCAGGGTAACACCGGGTACCTCACGCCACAGAAAAGTCCATCCCGCTTTGGGGGGTCGGGTGAAAACCGCCCCTATTTAAATTTCCCCTTTCCCGGCGGGCTTAGCTATCATGGGCTCGTTGGGCCCCACAAATCCACCCTCCGTTACAAAATTTAAAAGTAAAAGGTATACCAGAGCCCCGAACCACATCAGCACACTGTTGCTTTACTTGGAAGGACAGGCTCCAAACATCTATTTCCCCAAGTAAGTGGACAAAGAAGGGATCTTTGTAAAGATGCAGGGGAGACAGCATTTTAAGGGATGGCTTATGAGAGGAGAGGTCTTGATAAAAAAAAGCCCCCCCGTGGAGGCGGCCAAACCAAAGTGCTCACCTTTGAAGGAAAACGCTGATAAATCCCATCCTCCATTGAGAAAACCACTAATTGGGGGCTTTGAGAAACTCACACTTAACAGTCACTCTGGGTTTAATTGCTGACCTCAGGAGGGTTTCTTTTAGCCGAGATAGTTATTTCTTAACAGAGCTGTCTTTGCAGGCCCAGGCCACGCCCCCTTGAGTCGCATTGCAAACATATATCTTATACCAGGCAAAATTTATTGTGTCCAAACAGGACGAATATCACATTGGACTTAGTTTAAAGAAGACGTATATCAAGGTACCAATGCATTTTGTTATATGCAATGTTGGAGTCAGCCACCAGGGGGGGCCATGGGGACTAGTTATAGGGGAGCAGTACCTTGTTAAAATAATGTTAGCTAATAAAAATGGGTAAACTATAAAATCATAAAATATTTTAAGACTTGATAACCATAATAATGAACCTATGATAACTATAATTTTCAGAAATGCATTTAAATTTTACAAATTAAATAATTTAAAGATACATTAGACAGCCTCTAAAAAGTACAAACATTTTAACAGCCTGTGTATATTAAATTGGTACAAATGAAATGAAAATTGGTTTCTGCAAAAGAGCAACCTGGAAAAAAAAAAAATGTGTCAGATACTTAGACAATGTAAACTTAGGCTACAACTGCACTGGATTAATTAATATAAGATAAATCTGGTGTATGATGAATCTCTTATTTATTGGTTGGCTTAGTTTTTGCCATAAATTGTACTAAAACTTTTGTGTAGGGCATTGCATGTTAAGCCACAACCCCTTTTGTCAGCTGCAGACTAGACTACAAACTTTCTAGAACACATAATAAATGTGATGTAAAGTTATCATAGTAAACGGGCCCTAGTGGGACAGATTTATCAAGACAGTTGTGCCAGAATCCTGGCACAATTTGCACCAAAAATAAAGTCTTACAAGCTTTAAGCAACATTTACTATGTGTTTCAGACAGTTTAAGATGCTTCTGCGCCGTGTCCGACAAGGAGGTGTGACCTTAACTAAAGGGATGTGGTTTCGTATGGACTGAAAATATTCTTGATGTGTGATTCTGCCAATTACTATGGAATGAATGGGCTTATCTACTGTGAAAAAGAAGTTGCCGCTCCAGTGCAGAAAGATCTAGGTTCTCACATTGTAAAGACACTTGCTCTATCAATTCACAATTCTGGTAGAAACAACAATGGACAATTACTTTACTAATGTTGAACTGGGAAATTTTTTGCTTGAAAAAGATCTTATAGCTGTTGGTACTATGAAACCATATTAACGAGCTATTACTCCAGTGATGAAGCACAATCCACAACGAGCACTTTAAGATAGTGTCTTTGATTTCAGCAACAAATTAACAATGGTGTCTTACAAAACAAATAAGGAAAAATCGTTTACAGTGCTGAAAGTATTCGGCCCCCTTGAACCTTTCAACCTTTTGCCATATTTCAGGCTTCAAACATAAAGATATAAAATTTTAATTGTTTGTGAAGAATCAACAACAAGTGGGACACAATTGTGAAATGGAACGAAATTTATTGGATATTTTAAATTTTTGTAAAAAATTAAAAACTGAAAAGGGGGACGTGCAATATTATTTGGCCCCTTTACTTTCAGTGCAGAAACTCACTTCAGAAGTTCAGTGAGGATCTCTGAATGATCCAATGTTGTCCTAAATGACTTATGATGATAAATATAATCCACCAGTGTGTAATCATGTCTCCGTATAAATGCACCTGCTCTGTGATAGTCTCAGGGTTCTGTTTAAAGTGCAGAGAGCATCATGAAGACCAAGGAACACACCAGGCAGGTCCGTGATACTGTTGTGGAGAAGTTAGAAGCGGGATTTGGATACAAAAAGATTCCCCAAACTTTAAACATCCCAAGGAGCACTGTGCAAATGATCATATTGATATGGAAGGAGTATCAGACCACTGCAAATCTACCAAGACCCGACCGTCCCTCTAAGCTTTCATCTCAAACAAGGAGAAGACTGATCAGAGATTTAGCCAAGAGGCCCATGATCACTCTGGATGAACTACAGAGATCTACAGCTGAGGTGGGAGAGTCTGTCCATAGGACAACAATCAGTCGTACACCGCACAAATCTGGCCTTTATGGAAGAGTAGCAAGAAGAAAAGATAGCCATAAAAAGTCTCAATTAAAGTTTGCTTCAAGCCACCTGGGAGACACACCAAACATGTAGAAGAAGGTGCTCTGGTCAGATGAAACCAAAATCGAACTTTTTGGCCACAAGGCAAAATGATATGTATGGCATAAAAGCAACACAGCTCATCACCCTGAACACACCATCACCACTGTCAAACATGGTGGTGGCAGCATCATGGTTTGGGCCTGCTTTTCTTCAGCAGGGACAGGGAAGATGGTTAAAATTGATGGGAAGATGGATGGAGACAAATACAGGACCATTCTGGAATAAAACCTGTTGGAGTCTGCAAAAGACCTGAGACTGGGACGGAGATTTATCTTCCAACAAGACAATGATCCCAAACATAAAGCACAATCTACAATGGAGTGGTTCACAAATAAACGGATCCAGGTGTTAGAATGACCAAGTCGAAGACCAGACCTGAATCCAAACGAGAATCTGTGGAAAGAGCTGAAAACTGCTGTTCACAAACACTCTACATGCAATCTCACTGAACTCGAGCTGTTTTCCAAGTAGGAATGGGCAAGAATTTCAGAATCTAAATGTGCAAAACTGATAGAGACATGCCCCAAGCGACTTGCAGCTGTAATCGCAGCAAAGGGTGGCACTACAAAGTATTAACTTAAGGGGGCCGAATAATTTTGCATGCCCCACTTTTTATTTTTTTATTTTTTACAAAAGTTTAAAATATCCAATAAATTTCGTTCCTCTTCACAATTGTGTCCCACTTGTTGTTGATTATTCACAAAAAAATTAAAATTTTATATCTTTTTGTTTGAAGCCTGAAATTTGGCAAAAGGTTGAAAAGATCAAGGGTGCCGAATACCTTCGCAAGGCACTGTATTTTGCTCAGTACCATGCATCATAATTCCTGTATTGACAGTAATGACAAGAAACCAAAACCAGAAATCATCCTGCACCATAATAAAACTAAAGGAGGTGTGGACAAGATGGATGAACTGGTTGGAGAATATTCATGCAAGAGGCAAACAAAACATTGACCTTTAGTCATATTTTCAAATAAACTTGATGTATCAGCCCTTATTTCCTATATAATTTAGACTGAAACTCATCCCGATTTCCATACTAAGATGAGGGACAAGAGACGCCTATTCTTGAAGGACCTTTGCAATGAACTTGTAATGTCTCACATGATGCAGAGAAGCAACATAAAATGCTTGCCAAAGCAAACTAGAGAAGCTATGAAACAGTGTGGTGTACGTTTTAAGGAAATTCAAGATCCAGTAGAAAGAAAACAAAACCGCTGTTTTATTTGTCCAACAAACAAAGACAGGAAAACTGAGCGTTACTTTACCATTTGTGGAGAAAATTTCTGTAAAGAACATTCTTCAGAAAAAATAACATGTAAAGTGTTTGGAAGACCAATAAAATTGAAAACAAAAAGTTGAAAAAGAAATGTAGTTGCAGCTTGTTTATATTTTAATACCCTTGTTTGTGTATTTTTCATATCTTACTTTGTAATTTTGAAATAAATGTGTTACATGATTAAAAGGATCCATAACCTAGAATGCATAGAGTGGGCCTTTTAGGCCAATGTACTTACTTTTTTGTGTTTTCTGAAAACAATTATAATTAAAATTTTGTGTATTTTTCTTATCTTACCTGGCAATGCTGAAATAAACATGTAAACGTTATTTATTTGAGTTCCTCCATATGATTTTCACACGGGTCTAAAAGGCCCGGGTTATGTGAATGTGTAGATTTCTAACATCATGCATAATAGGGTTAAAATGCGACACAGTTTGCGGCATAAAAGTAAGCCAACTTAAAGATGGTACAAACTTAGACTAGACAGTTCTAACCTGCGCCAGATTTATCAACATTGTCTAGTCTAACTTTACACTATCTAAGAGTTAGACACTATTGATAAATGTGCCCCAATGTGTCTAATTAAAATGATCAGATGAGATCCAGTATGCTAAAACCCCTCAGGCAGTGGAGAGATAAGATTCCTAAGATCACCCAAATTGCCTGATTAGATAGGAACTGAGCAGATTAATATTAGTTTTGTGGGGAAAGATTCAGTAGAACTCATAATTTACACTGTTAGGGTTACATGTATGTACGGGGCTGCACCAGAAGTCTGGCGTCTTTTCAGCCCGTAAAGTAGCGCAGCCCCGTTCACTCTATTTTTAATCAGGCGCACTCTAATATCAGGCGCACAACAAAGCACCCGCGGGGCGTGCTGATGGCGTGTTGCACTACAACCGTACGAAACTACACATTTATAGCTTCAGTACAGCAAATCCAGGCGCATTGCTGCAGCAGGTAGAGCACTTTAAAAGTGGTTTACCTGAGCCAGAATTGTTGCTTTGTAGCTAGAAAGCGCTAAATCTATGATTCAGGCGCATTCTACGCTACTAATGCGCGCAAAAAATAAAAATGGCGCCTGGGTGCCAAAAATCATACATGTCGCCCATAATGTCTGCTTATTTTAGGCTAAGGAGTCCATTGGGTGTGATTGTCAGGGATCAGACAATCTCTGATCACTGGTATACAGTAATTTTGGTGTCAATGATGTCTGAACAATTTAATATTACGTTTATGGTGCTGATTAAGTTTATACCTTTTTTTTCGACAATTGACTCTAGTTTCTTAGATTTTTAATAGTTAATTAACACAACAGGTTTAAAAATAATTCAGAATTGCAAGAATGTTATTACTTTGGCTACCACTAGTAAGTAAACATTTTAACATCATACAAAAAAATAAATTAAAAATATCTAACAGTGACAGGAAAAAGTTATGTATGATTTGGTTATTTAAAACCCCTTAAATAAAATGACAAACATTCTTTTTTGTTTGTCTTTTAGGACAATCATTTTGGGGGGCCCCCAAAAGGAAAAAATGAAAATTAAAAAAACCCAAAGCGACACGGCACCCCCATGAAAGAAGTAGAAAAATGAGGTTCCAGGTTTATTAAAGGTTAAAATATTTTTTACGGGTTACCCAAAATAAAACCCCAACCACCCCGACGCGTTTCAGGGGCCGAAGTTTCCTAGTCGGGCATAAAATTTTTACAAGGGAAATTCATTACTTAAATAAGCCCGACCCTCCTTAAACATGACAAAAAAAAACCGGAAAAAAAAATCCCCGGTAAATTTGGGGCCGGGCAAATTTAAATACAAACATTAAAAATGTTACGATAGTTAAAAACAAAATGCAGATGTTTTTGGGAATGAAAAAAAGTAATATTGTTTTTATAAGATCATATCGTTTTTTTTTAAAAACCCAAGGGGATGTCTAGTCCCCAAGTTTAAAAATCCACCCCCTTTTCCGTGAAAAAAATTTTCTTTAAAAAAATCCCCACCTTTTTTAGGTTTTTTAACTCTCTCTTTTTCCCAAAAACAATAAACCAATGAATCCCCAAATGTATGTCTTAAAAATGCTTGGATCCAAAAGATTCCCCAAATTTTGAGGGTTTTTTTGGCATCCAATATGGGGGCCTTTCAAAATTTCATGTTTTTTAGGGTACATGTTTGGCATCCCACTTTTGAAAAGGGGCATGGGGGGGGGCCCCAATGAAAATTAGATATATGACCCCTTTTTGGGTGTTAAAATTTTAATTATGACGGTATTTTGGGGTTTATTCTGAGTTGTAAAGGGAAAAAGTTTGGGGAGATCTGAACAAAATTTAAACAAGTAGTGAATTTTAATAAAAAGATACAAAAATTTTCTAACTACTATGTTTGGTGGATGCAGAAGGGGAAATTACGTACTTTTGGGGTTATCAGTGATGTGTTTTTCCCTTTATTCCGTCGATAAAAAATTTTCAAAATTTCCCCCTTTGGGGAAATTTTGGGGGATTCCCCATCTTCATGGGCCCAAAATACTTTTTTTTTTGGATCTAATAAAAATTCTTTCCCTGATATGCATGATTTTTTTTTTGACCAAAATTTATTTTTTTTTTGAGGGCAAATTTTTTTTACAACATTTGGGTTTTGCGTCCAGGGGAGCGGGGTTTCTCTCCTTTCCCTGGCAAAACCAAAATATATGTCTGCCGGGAGGAGAGATACCTTTTTGTTTTCCCATTTGCCCTTTTTCCCTCCCCCCCATCAGGTGTTTTTTTTCGTTACATAAAACCTGTTTCCTTAGGGGGGGAAAGGGGCCCCATAAACAAGAAAGGTTTTTGGGAATTATGTAAAAAATAACAACATAAAACTTAAATTTTACAGTTGCTTTTGGCAAAAGGATACTTTTCTTTTTGGATAACACATTGGTGGGCTTAAAACAGAGAGGGGAAAGTGTTTCCCAATTTTAAACCTTTTTTCCCGAAAAAACCTTTTTTGCATAAAAATGAAAAAAACCCCGACATCATTGAGGCTATCCCCTAGGGGGAACTCACGAAAATTTAAAAAAGGAACTGTTCCTTTCCTCAGTTTCCCTTTTCCAAATTTTTAGGGAAAAAGGACATTTTTGAGAGGTTACAAAAAACCCGGGGCTCTAAAAAATGGCAAATTAAAAAAAACTGGGCCGCAAATGAGAAAGAAATTTAGAAAGTTTTTTTAAAAAACCAAAATTAAAGCTAAAATTTTGGGAAAAATTTTAGGGTAAAAAAAAGAAAAAAGGATAACAATAAAAAAATTTCCATTTTCTACTACATATAGCCCCATTTTAAAAATGGGAAATCGGGCGAGTTTTAAAAAAAACATCCTTTTAAATTAGGGGGAACTATACAAATAATGAAAAGATTAACAACACAAGAAAATTCGTTTTGTCTCTAAACGCGGACATATTTTTTAAAGGGGTATTTTATCCCCTAGAAATTTCTTTCCAAGATAAAATTTCTAATGATAAAAGTTTGGTTATCAGTTAAAGGGCTTTTTAAAAGGGTTTTTGGGAAACATCTAAGATGAACTACTTGTAATTATTTTCAGATCTAAATTTACTTTTCGATTCCACATCTCAAAATACAAACCCCCAAAAATACATCATATATCAATTGTAAACCAAAATGGGTCTTATATCAAATTTTCATGGGGCCCAACATGCCTTTTAAACAAATACGGGGGGTTTTGAAACATCATGAACCCAAAAAACCAACGTATCCGTAGGCCAAATTGGATGCCAAAAAAAACCCTCAATTTTGGGGGAAATCAAGGCACCAAAGCTTTTTAAAGACATACATTTGGGAGTTTCCATGGGATCTTATATTTTCGGGGGAATAGAGAGAGTTAAAAAACCTAGAAAGGTGGAATTTTAGAAAAAAATTTGCGGCACGAGAAGCTGGGGTTTTTTTAAAACTTGGAAATAAAAACATCCGGGTTGGGTTTAAAAAAAAACGTTTAATTTAAACTTACCCTCACCATTTTTTTAAACTATCATTTAAATTTCTTAATGTTTGTATTTATTTTCCGGCCCAACCCACGTGATTTTGACTGAGTGTCATGGGGATGGGGGTTGGGGGGCTATTTTTAAGTAATGTTTTTCCATTGTAATTTGGAATGCCATGATTAAGGGGGTTTTGGGGGCTCTGAAAACGCGTGGGCGGATGCAAATATATTTGAAAACCTGCCCATAATTTTTTTAAACCTTTTAAAATAAGCGGGAAACCAAAATTTTTTCTATTTTCTTAAATGAGGGGCCGTTTTGTCGCGGGGTTTTTTCTTCATTTCCCTTTTTTTTCCTTTTTTTGGAAATTTTTTTTCTTTAAAATTTTGGGAAAGCTTTCAGTCATTCAATCCGGGGGGTTGGCTACCATGAAAACCTACCAGGGAGCTGCCCCAAACTTTTTTTTTTTGTTTTAATCATTAAGGGGAGCTCCAAAGAAAAAGTCTGCCCATCATGTTTTATGCCCCTCTCCCGGGGGAATTTTTACCTCCTTTTATTCAAAATTCAGGGTGCTAAATAGTAATTCCCTTTTTTCTGAATTAGGCGAGCAGAGATCTTGCACCAATTTTTCTTTTCCAATTAATTGTCGCACTGTGATTCCCCAAGTAGTTTTTTTAAAAAAAAACAGAAAAACCAAAACTTTTTTTCCAGGGCTAAAAGGCCTCAGGTTTATCCTTTTTTTAAAGCGGATTTAAAAGACATTTTTTTTGTAAAAAAAAATTCCCAAAATTTTGTTTCAAAAATTTTCCCAAATCACTTACAGCAAACTTTTTTAAAAGCCAAAAAAATTTCCACAAAATCCCAAATTTTATGGAAAACTTCAAATTTATTTTTTTGTTTTTGTTTAAAATTGGAAATTATTTTTTAAAAAAACCCCTAACCCCTTGAACCACCTTTTTTCCCAAATTTTGGTTTTTTGGGCCCCCCACCAAAGCGCTAGGGAAAACACTTTCCCCACTTTTTTTCTTAAAATATTTTTTTACCAAATTTTTCCCGCCGCTTAAAAAAGGGGAACAATTTTCCTATTTGTCCAAAACATTTTCCCAAGATTTTTTTGGGGAAGCGAATTTTAAAAGAGGCCCCGGGGGGTTTTCTAAATCCTTTTGGGGGGAAACAACCTTAAACGTTTCGGGGAACAGGGAAAAAGTTTTAAAACCCTTAAGGGTTTGCTTTTACCAAAAAATTTTTAAGGGGCGGCTTCCAAATAAAGGGCCCTTTTTCGGCCCTTTTTTTCATCCTTATAGGATGTCAAACTGGTTTAGGGGTTTTTGGTTTTTTACTGGGGCCTTACGGGAGTTATCCTGGCCCCAAAGAAGAATAATTAAGGGCTTTTTATTTGCAACGCTAAAAATGTTCCCCTTTAAAGGGGAAAACCCTTTGGGGCCAAAAGTAAGAACTGGTCCAAACCATATAAAAAAAATTTAACGGCGCCATTCTAGGCTCATTAATTGCGCATTTTAAAGGGTTTTAAGGGTTAAAACAAAAAAAATTTTTTCAAAAATGCTCACCCAAAAAAGTTCCCCCAGAAAAATTTCTTTTTTTTAAAAAATTTTTTAAAATCAGGTCAATGGGGTTTCTTTGGGGTTTAAATGGTTTGAGGTCCCCCCGGATTTTTCTTTACCCTAAAAATTAAACCTTCCCCGTTTTCCACGAAAACACCCCATCCCGGGCCCCCCCCGGGAACAAAAGTTTTTGGATACAAACCCTAGTAAACCCTTGCCCCTTTTGGTTTAAAATCACTGCAAATTAAAAAAAAATTTTCTAAATACCCCTATTTTTAACAAAAATTTTTCCTTTTTTTCTTTACTTTCCCTTTTTACAATTTCCAAAAAAATCATTTTTTTGTTCCCCTCAAAACTTTTCCACACAATCCTTTTTTTTAAACTTTTTTTTCCCCCATTGATTTGCTGGGTTTGCCCCCCCTAAAATGTTTTGGAAAAAATTACTTTTTGGGAACCCCAATTTCCCTTTTCCCACTTTTCCCCCCCAAAAACCCCCAAAAACCCCCAAGATAAACCCAAAAGGTAATCCCCAAATATTCAAACTTATCCCCCCTCCCCCTTTTTAAAATTTTTCGGAAAACTCTTTTTTATTTTTCCCCAAAAGCAAAGAGTCCCAAAATTCAAAATTGTTAAAAGGGGGAATTTATTAGGGTCAAATTTTTTTTTAATTTTTTAAAATTTAAAAAATTAAAACCCAAAAAAAACATAAACCCCCTTTTTTGGGGGTTTAAAAATTTCCCAAAAAAGAAAAGGGTTTAAAACTTTTTTTGCCGTTTTTCCCAGTAAATTGTTTAAAAACCTTTTGGCCCAAAGTGGGGCCCTTAGAAAAAAACCCCAAAAATTTTTAAATATTACAAATTTATTTTGGGTATTTTGAAAAATGGTTAAAAAAGGGACAGACCCAAAAAGTTTTTTTGAATTTGTTTATCAAAAACGGGTCAAAATTGGGGGGAAATGCATATTTTAAATGAATGTCCATTATCTTAAAAACCAGAATCAATTCAGCACACGTAATTTGAATTCAGAACCCTCAAAGTACCCTAATGCCATTCACAAAAACCTTGACACCTGAAAAAAATGTTTTGCTACACCTGTGTAACGCAAGGGTAGACTCTGTAGTTAGAAACATGGTCACTAAAGGTCTCTAGAGCAGAGGACACAACAGGAGATGGAGGACCTGCAGAGAGGAAAAAGACTGGAAGGCATGGAAGGAGGAGTCAGTCAGAGCATTATTGTGAGAGAGAGCAGAGATGGTGGAGTGGCATTAGAGAGATCCCCTATTAGTAAATGCAGCCATGTTGATCAATTTGTTTCTTTTGGGTCAAGGGCGTAACTAGAGAAGCCTGGGCCCCATTGCAAACTTTTGGATGGTTCACCTCTCCCCTCCCGCCTCTCCAACCACAAATTTTTACTGGGACATGCTGTTACTAGATAGTACAAAGGGCAAATACCTAATCAACAACATAAATCAATATCCAAGGCTTAGATTTTGTTCACTTCACTTTTTAACTATAAACAAGTACAAACTTCATTTATATACAAATATTGGCGATGTAGCAATGTTACAATTTTTTTCATAAAAACCTGGTAGTACAGCAGCTTGTCTGATCTTTCGACTAGTTCACGTCCACATTTGGGGAATCTTTACATGTCCATAAGTGTAGTTCCTCAGGACTCCCAACTAGATCTGATAGCGCATAACCTTTGCCAATTACACATGATTACTCATTCATAAATTACTTATCAGAACTTGTGTAAGTATTACTCTTGGTATCACCAAACTGGAGTACAGGTGTATGTTAAAGCAAACTGCTAATAGTGAATGCACAAATACCTCACCATACATATCACCATCATACTGCATACTGCTATACCCAGACCAACATTACCAATAATGCTAATACATAAGGACCTGACTATACCGCCAGAATATGAGCACAAGTTACCACCACATAGTGACTGAATAATACCCTTATACTATCAATGAATAAAGATCCGTATACAAAGATTAATACTACTGCCATATAGTGACTATATAGTGGTAGGTATCAGTGACACAGGTGTTCTACAGACTGTATATTACCACCATACAGGGACCATATAGTTGTAGTTACCAGTGTACACAGACTGCAGATTTTAAGTGATTGCATTGCAGTTACATCTTGTGACTCACAGGTGACGTTTCTCTGATGAGTCGTTGACTCTCCCTTTTGTTCTGAATTCGGTCCAGAACGCCATGATGACTTCTTCCGGCTACCACTAGTCCCTGCAGATTTGGACACAAATATCTTTGAATCCTCACTTTTCCAGCTCCTTACTCCCTGCCCACCACCTATGTACAAACTTCCAAGAGGTGCCAAAGGGGTATAGTCCATACCTAAGAGGCCCAGTCTCCTAGAGGGGAGGAACAGAGGACTCACCCCCTGGAGATTGCGTTACAGGTATGGCCTGTACCCCTCAGCATCATATTATCAGGTAGACCGCATTAGATAGGTTTGTAGGCTCCAGGTTGGCAGGTAGGCAGTACATGGGCCCCAGGTAGGTAGGCAGTACATAGGCCTCAGGTAGGTAGGCAGATTGGTCTTAGGTAGGTAGGCAGTAGTTAGGCAGATCTCAGTTAGGTAGACAGACTACAAGTAAGTAGATTGGTCCTAGGTAGGCAGTAGTTAGGCAGGTCTCAGGTAGGTAGGCTACAGGTAGGTAGATTGGCAGTAGTTAGTAGTTAGGCCCCAGTTAGGTAGGCAGCCCCAAGGTAGGTAGGTAAGCTGTAGATAGGCCCCAGGTAGTTAAGTAGTAAGTAGGTGGGCCACAGTTAGGCTGTAAGGTAGGTAAATAGGCTACAGGGAGCCCCAAATAGGCAGGCAGGCTTTAGCTAGGCTACACGGGGCCTCATTTAGGCAGGCAGGGTTTAGGCAGGCTATTGGGGGCCCCAGATAGGCATGGTTTAGATTGGCTATAAGGTCCCCATATAGGCAGGCAGGGTGTAGGTAGGCTACAAGGTGCCCCAGATTGGTAGGCAATCAGTGTTTAGGTAGGGTATAGGGGCCTATATAGGCAGGCAGGGTATATGTAGGCTATAGGATCCCCATATAGGCAGGCAGGGTTTAGGTTACTAAAGGGGCCCCATGCAGGCAGGCAGGGTTTAGGTAGAGTATAGGGTCCCATGTAGGTAAGCGGGCAAGTTTTAGGTAGCTATAGGGCCCCATACAGGCAGGCAGGGTTTAGGTATCTATAGGGGCCCATAAAGATAGGAAGGCAGGGTTTAGGTAGAGTATAGGGCCCCATATAGCCAGAGACAGTTTAGGTTGCTATATGGCCCTATATAGGTAGGCAGACAGGGTTTAGGGTAGGCTATAGGGGCCATATAGGTAGGCAGGCAGGGTCTAGGGTAGGCTATATGGTCCATATAGATAGGTGGCCAAGGTCTAGGTAGATATAGGGGCCATATATGTAGGTAGGCAGGGTTTAGGTAGCTATAGGGGCCATATATAATCAGGAAGGCAGGGTCTAGGTAGCTTTAAGTGTCATATATAGTCAGACAGGCAGGATCTAGGTAGCTGTAGGGGGCCATATATTGTCCGGCAGGCAGGGTCTAGGTAGGCTGTAGGCCCCATATAATCAGGCAGGTATGGTCTAGGTAGGCTATAGGCACCATATAGTCAGGCGGCAGGTCTGGTACAAGGGGCCATATTTATCGGCAGGGCGGGTTTAGGGTGGGCTATAGGGGCCATATATAGTCAGACAGGGATTAGTCAGGCTAGATTAATGTTAAAAAATAAGAAATCACTCACTCAACTGCCCCACGGTCCCTCGATGCGATCAGTTCAGCTCACGGCTAGTCTGTACCACATCACAAAATTTTGGGGGTGCCCCCTAGCTTAAAATTATCAGGCAATTTCATCCTTCCTTTAACGCCGGCCGTTATGTTCATTGCCGGCGGGTGCAAGAACGAGACAACTGGGGGAGCAGAAGAACTAGCAGATGCCCATAAGGACCTGGGCCCCCGGGGGGCTAGTCTGCTACCCCCGTAGTAAAGCCCCTCTCTTGGTGTAGCCGGGTTAGGGGAAATCTACACACCGAAGTTTAACTGGGGGGACCCCCCTTTCTAAAAAGTGAATGGAGAGGGATACTGTCCCCACAGGATACTTGCCAAAGTACATGTCACAAGCCTGGAAACCGATATTACAATAAAACTACCCACTGGACTCCTTAACCAAAAATAGGAGAAGTTTAAATGAATTAATTATGAGTTCTAATGTATTTTTCCCCACAAACTATATATCAAAGTTCAAGGTATTTTCAAGTATTTTCAGAAATACTATTTGTACCTTGGGTCACACCAGGCAACAGGAGATTAGGGAGGTGAATAAGTGGATAAAAAATTGGTGTAGGAAGGAGGGATTTGCGGTTTTTTGAGAACTGGGCTGACAAATGACTTGGCTACAGACTCTATGCTAGGGATGAGCTGCACCTAAATGGGGAGAGTAAAGCTGTATTGGGGAAAAAATGGCCAGGAAGTTGGAGGAGTATTTAAACTAGGGACTGGGGGGAGGGCAACTACACATATAGTATGCAAAATAGTGACAATAGTGGGCTGGGAATTAGTTATAAATAGAGGGTAGGATATGGAGCGGGTGAAGTGGAAGGAGGGACTTTAGTAATATTAATAAGGTCAGGGTAAAAAATGAAAACCAAAAAAACTCTAAATTGCATGCTGACCAATGCCAGGAGTCTCACCAACAAAATAAATGAACTGCAATAACTAATGTCCAAAGAAAAATATGACATAGTGGGGATAATTGAGATATGGCTGGATGAGACCAATGACTGGACAGTTAACTTACAGGGTTACAGTTTGTTTAGAAAAGATTGTAAAAATTGGAAGGGGCAGGTCTATGTCTTTATATAAAATCCTGTCTAAAGCCAACCATACAGGAAAATATACATACAGCGAACGAAAATGTGGAGTCATTATGGGTAGATATACATGGGGGTAATAATAATAATATAATTCTTTTCCAAATCAGACAATGTGATTTTCGGGATTTGTTTTCTCATTTTGTCTCTCATAGTTGAGGTCTACCTATAATGTCAATTACAGGCCTCTCTCATCTTTCTGAATGGGAGAGCTTGCACAATTGGTAGCTGACTAAATACTTTTTTTCCCCACTGTACCTGCCTATGGGGGATACTAAACTGCATACACCTGCCTATACCTGCCTATAGGGGACATTAAACTGCCTATACCCGCCTATGTAATTTTATTGGTATCCATTTTTATTTTTGAAATTTACTAGTAGCCGCTGCATCTTCCACCCTAGGCTTATACTCGAGTTAATAAGTTTTTTTTTTGTGGCAAAAGTAGGTGCCTCAATTTATATTTGGGTCAGCTTATACTCAAGTATATACGGTATTCTTTATTATTTTTTTATTGAGAAGCCACAGAAACATCGAATTTCAGGAAGGCTAATTTTAATCTTCTTAGAGAGGCTTTTAACTGCATTGACTGGGGCAAAGTCTTCAGAAATCACAGAACAGGTAATAAATGGGAGTTTTTTTAAAAACATCTTAAGCACTCACTATGTAAAATAAAATTATATATGTAAACTATGTAAACTAACCCCAAAATATTTTTAACTATATAAATAGTAAAAAGATTAAAACTGAAAATGTTGGCCCTTTGAGAAGTAGTAAAGGAGGTATTGTAAAGGGTGAAGAGGAAAAAACAAAGCAATCAAAATTTTTTCTCCACTGCATTTATCGTGGAAAATTACATTCCCGTTGATGGGCAGAGGGATGAGGCAAACTCCACCTTAAATGTTTCTTGTATAGCCCAGGTAGAAATGCAGTTCCACCTTAAGAAAACTAAAATAGACAAATCACCAGGTCCTGATGGTAGACACCCCTGTTTCCTAAAGGAATTAAGTAACAAGATAGACAGGCCCCTGTTTTTAATATTTATGGACTATATAATAACTGGGTATGTCTCAAAGGATTGGCGCATAGAAATTTTGGTGCTAATATTCAAAAAGGGGTCAAAAAGTGATCTTGGAAACTATGGGCGAGTAAGTTTAGCACCTGTTGTAGGTATCTTTAAAGGTCTTCTAAGAGATGCTATATTGGAAAGATTGTTTTCCCTAAAATGTGGACAACTGAGGAGACATGTATGAATGGGGCTACGCCAGAAGTCTGGCGTCTTTTCAGCGCGAAAACTGGCACAGCCCCATTTGCTATATTTTTACATCACCCGTACACTAGTATCAGGCGTATTACAGAGCGCCTGAGGAATTTTGTAATGAGCCTGATTTCGGGAGGCGTGGCGCACTAGAACCATACAAAGTTATAGATTTATAGCTTCAGTACAGCAATTCTAGGTGCATTACTGCTGGAACAGGTAACCACTTTCAAAGTGGTATACCTGAGCCAGAAATGTCATACAAGCGCTAGAATGCGCCTGATTTATGACCCGCAGTAAAGTGAGTTAATAAATCAGGGGTATTCTAGCCTATTATTATGTACATGAAATTTGGCGTATAAATACCAAAAATCATACATGTTACCCTTGGCTTCTACATCATGAGGGTTTTTTTTCTTCCTCTGGATCAACAGTATAGGACAATAGGATAAAACAGATGGACGTCTGTCTTTTTTCAGCCTTACAAACTATGTAATGTGACAGATTCCCTTTAAGCCTGCACATTATGTAATATTAAACTGAAATAACTTTTTTAACTTCTTTGGTTTTGCAGAACAACTAACGTCAAATAACTCCACCTACCCCCTGTCTCATCCTCGTGCCTTGCACCTGCTGCAGACCTCCTGGAGCACATTAAGAATTTGTCATGTTTCACATTGTTTGACTGTTTGATTAATCTGCAACTGCTATACATTGTCAGCATTATTTACATATTTGGTAATCATAACCTACTGTATATATGTACCATTGTCAAATATCCAGCAAATAAGAATCAGTAGACCTTATATAATACCATGTCATTAACAATAAACACTGTGAAAATGTTTCTTCCAAACATGTTAGCTTCGAGAATGTTTATTCTACATGCAAAGTAATCCAAGTTCTGTTTTAAAGGGAATCTGTCGCCATTTTTTTTTTTTTTACTTCAAATCAAGACTCTGATCCATATTCTTTTCCTCTCAGTCGTTTTTATTTCCTGATTGTAGATTTCTCAATTCGGCTGTCTATATATGATTGTGGGGAAGACATTCTTGCTTGCACTGCTGTAACAGCAGTCAGGGAGATACTTTACAGCAGCTTCATGCACATCGGATTCTTAAGACAGATTCTGTCCCATAGACTTCTATAGCAGAGTTTTCACTGTGAAGGGAGGGGAGAGGGGGAGCTGTGACCATCTCCTCTTGTGATTTGTGGATTCTGTGTTATCTGTACACAATGGTGTCTACTTTCAGTTTGACCCTGCTTTTACTGATAATGAGCACACTGCTGAAAAGCTCTCTACACAGAACAGGAAGTGTCAGACAATTATTAGGCTTAGTGGCCAAAGTGAAAACTGCAGGACTTAATAATTATTAAAAAAAATACTGAAAGTGATATGGAAAATAAAAAAAAACAACCAAAAAATTCCTAAAAAATGTGTTTAACATAAAAATGTGAGTTAAACAATAAGTCATTTTTTGATGACACATTCCCTTTAACCCTTTAAGCCCCCTGCCTGAAAAGTATTTAATGACCAGCTAAATTTTGTAGTTTTTGGGTCCATAAGTCATAAGTTTTTATCTTTTAAGTGACTTAGTTGTATGAGAACTTGTTTTATGCGGGAGAAGTCTTATTTTTGGGGGACATAGTTTAAGTTTACAAATAAATTACTGCAGAATTTTATTATTATTATTATTATTATTTATTTTTTTTTTTTTTTAAACCATTCACATTTCACACTCAATAACATGGTTGATGAATTCTACAGGTCATTATGGTCATGTAGATACCAATGTATAAGTTTTTTGGTATAATGTACGCACAATATCTTTTTTGTTAAATATTTTTTATTTTATTTATTTTTTCTACACTTTAAGTTTTTTTTAACTTTTTTTAATCCCATTTATGGATAACTATTTAACACTTTTTTTTAATCTTATTAGTGTATTAGCATATTCATGTATGCTAATTCATTACAATATGTGTCAGTTTGACACAGGCAGAAGTCAGGGCGCTCACAGTGTTCCCTGACCGCAGGCTTCCTATACAGACAGCCCTGGAGCTACTCTAGGGCCCCAGGGCTGACTGTACAGACATTCCCAGGGTTCTATTGGGTCAATGGGTTTCCCAATCATATGATGGAGCAGGGGCATGCGCTTTGATTATGCAGTGGTCACAGACCGCGGCAATCAAAGGGTTAAGCGGCGGGGATCATAGGGTTACTCCGTTTTCTGGTACTTACAAAGACTGCTCTAGGAACAGAGCTGTTAAGTACTGTAAGTGTGTGTAATGTATGCATAATAATTTTTATTAAACATTTGTTTTTATTTAATTATTTATTTTATTTATTTTTCCACACTTTGTTTTTTACTTTCTTTTTTTTAATCCCATTAACCCCTTACCGACATTTGCCGTACTCATACGGCAATTTCGGGTAGGGGTTCCCGCAAATTGCCGTATGAGTACGTCATAAGAATAAAGGACCGCCGCGGCTAAAGTCGCGGTGATCCAGGGAAGATGGCTGCGGTCCCTGACAGGAGACCGTCTTCCCTCAGTGCCCAGGGAGGCAGCGATGCCCCCCCGCATCAGCGATTGCCGTGATTGGCTGTTCAGATTTGAACAGCCAATCACGACAATTCCGCATATAAATCAATGGCTGTGTCTGCTGACACAGCGATCGGCGCTGATAGGTGCTATATAGCACAGCACCATACAGCACCGAGTAGTATGGGGGGCGTTGTGGTGGGGTTGGTACCACCACCCCCAAGCTGCGATTGGGGGCGGCACC